>JAKUCM010007579.1:0-35683 GCA_023374145.1 Lepidium sativum | reverse complement strand
AGCTTAAAGAAGTAAGATATTAAGTCAAATCATATGAATGGATTCAATAAGCTTGCATGCTTGATGAACATGTGATTGTCAGAGAATGTGGGCTACTTTATCATGTACGGAACCAGATTATTGAAGGCGTTTTCTACATTCGTTTGAACAAATTGGTTTCTAAAATCCAATACGATCAAATCAATGATGAGTTCATAACGTTCACTATATTGTTGTTATCCACGTTCATATTTAATGATGAATTTGAAACTAGAATTGAAAATTTATTTTTAGTCCAATAGTTTTTTTTGTTACGGCAAATTATATTGAACCACAATGGACCAGTAGAATAACCAAATTCCTACATAATGTAGGCGGGAGACTCAATTTCTGATTATGCAAATTAATTGATTTATGTGCACTTACCGCCGGCGACTAGGCTAATATTCATTGCAAAAGTGAATTATTTCTATTTCTATTTTTTTTATAGAATTAGGTTTTAGAGAATTATGTATCTCGACGAAAAACAAACACATGTAATATTATGCAGTAATTATGTATAACTACTAGTTTTCCACCATTATCATTTATTACTATTTACTAACTTTGACTGCAACGCAATATTTTTAATATAACTCACACACTAATTGTCTTCTTTTCAGATTAATTAATGTTAACGGTACACTGTTTTGTTTTAACGTAAACGTTAATTTCTTACATATCTAGCTAATTTTAGGTTTTAATTATTCTTACCATTTAAACTAGTGAAAGTTGATTCATCTCTCAACTAAAACTGCCCTGACGTATTTTTGTCAACTTATATAAAAGATTCACATTATTCTCTTTTGAAATATCTACTATTTATAATATAATATTTTCCTTATACATAAAAAATAAAAATCTAGAATAAAGCAAAGAAAATGACATAAATCCATTTATATAAACGTATAATATATTCATGAGTAAAAAGCCAAAGTAGTTGTGTCAAAAAGACTTTACAAATAATATTGAGCATATCAGGTCTGGAGTTTTTACCCAAAACAGTCGGATCTGAAGCTACGAGAAATCTATTGTTACTTACATCACCTTCCTCCAGCATACTACCCTTCTGAAGTATGGAATTTTCTTGAAAAAGAAGATCAGCAAAAGGTAAATTATTATTTAATATACTGAATGAAACAACCTCTGCAGAACCAGGGAACGCAGAGTTTTCAGGGAACCTTGACTCTCTTATTCCTTCTATCTCAGTAGTCTCTAAATCATATAAAAAAGATTGCATCCCTGCTTTGAGCCATCAAAAGAAGAGCCTTGTTCGTACTCAGGCTTTCTGGTTCTGCCTAGAAGGTCCCCATTCAACCCACTTTCCATGCCTCAGCTCACCATTTGGTTTCCCTTTGGCTCTGTCAGTCAAATTTTTTAAACAGCAAAAAGCATGGACCGTAACACCATGATTTCCAGATACAAACTAACAATTCCTAAAGAAAGGATCTTTATGCCGATTGTAAGTATCCCCACAACTACCCCAAGCAACAGACTTTGCATCAAAGATAAAAGGACGACTATGGAAACTAGAACTGCACTTATCTACAAAACCTGGGTCACCAGAGCCAACTCCTGATCCAGAAGGAAATACAACGTTATCTGGATCTGTCCCACCAGAACATGTAGGCCCTATTTGACTCTTCATTTTGACCGCTAACCAAAACCTCACTGCCAATAGAACTCCCTGATGACACCAAGAAAGAAAAAAAGGGAACAGTGGTGATAAGAAGAAACCCATATGCATACTCCTTTTAATTAGATAATAAGTTATTACCTGCAACCAGAGGAAGCAGTAAAGCTTCGGAGTGGTACGAGAGTAATAACAACAACTTGCCTCGATGGGGAAATAAAAGCGTCACGAAATTCTGATAGATTGAGTTGCAATTGAGAAGGTTCCCACTTGTGCAACTGCAGCAGAGTTGGGCCTTCATTCAACAACTTTTCCCTCATCTTTTCAAAGCACTACAGAGAAGCAAACATTTATCATAATTCGATAACTCAAAACAATTTCATAACATATTAGTTTACAATCCGAACTTCGCACTAATCAAAGCATCACCGACGTAATAAAAGGATGACGAAACATCAAGCAACGGAACCCAGAAAGACCCTAGAAACTCCATAATTCAAGCTACAGACCTTTGAGAGAGGTCAAGAGCAAGCAAGACCCGAATCAAGCGGTTTGAGATCAGAAGCGAGATGAAGCAGATTTATCGCGAAGGCATCGCTACTTCAATTGGACAAAAAAAAACCAAAAAAGAAGTCGTACGAAAGATGATGATGAGACACTTGACGACGTGAGATGAAGAAATTGTTGGTGGTTCTCCTCCGTCGAGGATTCGGTTCACGCCTGCACTGACCACCGTGTCAGTCGTTTGTTTCTGTGCTTACGTGGAATTTTATCTTTATAAAAATCAATTTATCATAACCAAACTGATTGGGCTTTTTGGGCTTTGTAGAAGTAAGATATATTCTATGGTTCAGTGATACCAGTTAATTGGTCCATATTTAGCCCAGCAGCTTCTTTTGGTTCATAAACGTATTGTCTTTTTAAACTAATATTTATTAATAATCTTTATAAAAATTTATATAATTTTATGATTTTAAATAAAAATTTGGTGCAAATGTCTCTTAGCCTAGTAGGCAGTAAGTCTATATAGGGCAAGCTCATTTGCACAACCAGGGATTGAGTCCTTCCGCCTACATTATGTAAAAATTTGGCTATTGGAACCGGCAGTTGTGACCCAATATAATTTGCCGTTAACAAAAAAAAAATTCGTTCAATAATGAAAAATTAAAAAATTTATAAATATCATATGGTTTTTAATCTAGTGAGAAATAATAAGTGCAGACGTATTTACACATGTAATACCAGAAATCAAATCATATCGCGTACATTATATAGGAATTTGGCTATTGAACTGATTGTGGTCTAAAATTGACAAAAAAAACTATAAATACTAAAAGAAAATATTTTACTCGCAATCTCAATATTAGTAATTTGTAGAGGTTTGACAATAATACATGAATAACATATATTTGAAATGAACAGTGCGTGGAAAAATAAATTCAAACTATTCAGAATAAAATTAATATTGTTAAAATTCTAAATAAAAAAATAAAATTTAATACTTAATATATTTACCATTTTAACACAAATTCTTTTATATAAATGATTGATTTCTCCTATGTACCCTCCACATTTTTTTTGATCATAACAGGATTTTTCCTTAAAAGGGCAACGTAACTCGTTCTCGTCAAAAAACAAAAAAAATTGGGAGCCCCAGAAAAATAAAGAAAATGGATAACTTGCAATGGCAAACATAAATAATAACGAATGACTTTTATGGTAAGGTCTGTTTTTTTATATTCATACAATTTACCCTAAATTATGTTACATATAAGAAGGGGACCCGATTGCATATATCATCAAACTAAATTTATGGCAAGATAAACTCAGAATTAAGTTTTTAACTGGTGCAGTTATGTACAATCATTTAAAGGTCCCTCCATGTTAGGGTTTTCAGAACACTTGATTATACATTAATTAGTGTTACAATTCTTTAATCATGTTGACATTTGTCACCGAGTTTTTTCTATCTCTTTTTTGCCCCAAATGCTTATTTTTATTTCTTTGTTTGGTTTTTTTTAAATGTATATTTGTTGGTGTTGTAGAGGATCTCCACGGGAGACTCTTAAGTATATAGTTTCTTAATAATATAATAATTAAAATAATATTATTTTTGAGAAAAAGAAGAAAGAGGGTATCTTAGAGCATCTGCATCAGTGAACTTCTTAGTGGAGTTCTTAAAAAGAAAATGAAATAACCAATCAGGGTTTGCCACGTGGCGAACC
This sequence comes from Lepidium sativum, assembly GCA_023374145.1. Classification (NCBI taxonomy): domain Eukaryota; kingdom Viridiplantae; phylum Streptophyta; class Magnoliopsida; order Brassicales; family Brassicaceae; genus Lepidium; species Lepidium sativum. Next base: position 31,807 of record JAKUCM010007579.1, on the reverse strand, counting down.
TGTCTCTTAAAGTCTCTTCCTGGCGAGCCTCTCTTCACTATTTGGTTATTTTTATTTTTTTAATTAAAAATTTCTAAGAATTTGAGCCCAAGAGCCCATTAAAAACCCTTAATGCAGATGGTCTTAAGTTTTTTATTTAAGAAACTTTCATCAACTTTTAAGAAACCCAATAGATTAGGTGGAATTTAAAAATCCCAACAACAACTAAAAAGAGAACAAAAAGTTATTTCCTTGCTTAAATCACCATTTTGTCATTTGAGATATATGAATTGGTTGGACAAAACTTAATATATAAAAATCTTTAATAATTATATAAAATAAATAAATATTTTAAAATTGAACTTAGATGGAGAAATTAGTTAAAGAGTACTAAAACCAAATTACCAAAAACTTTTTTTTCGATCCATTATGTTTTTTTTTTGTCAACTAGTTTACTGGTTTTTAAATCTTGTTTTTACTTTTGTGTTTTGAAGATTTGCAAAAGTGAGTACACTACTGGGACCATACAAAAACAAAATAAGAGTTTTCTAGAATTATTAATAGATATGTTCGGACATAAATGAACCACGAATCTATAGGTTATTTGTATATGAAAAAATGTGAAAAGAAAATGATAGAAAGAGAAAGGAGTAGAGGCAATAAGGGTCGGCAAAAAGTGACAGAGGAAGGACATAACAAGACAGCTTTGGATGGTCGGATAAATATAATGTTGTCAAATTATAATTTCACTAACAGACGCCGAGTCCCATCTTCCTCTCATCATTTCTCTTCTTGCCCCGCTTTAGTATTTCTTTTCCTATAAATCAAAAAGAAAATTCTATTTTTTAGTTGTTCATTGCTTTAAATTAATCTTTATAAATTGTTAAAACTATGTATGTGTTGTAAGTTGTACGATAAAGATTCTATTGTTGCCTTTTTGGTGGGTTTCATTAGTTGTATCTAAACCCTAAAGTCAACTTCTTGTGTTCCGATTTTTTTTATAGAAATGTCAACTTTATATGTAACTCTTTTGAATGATCTAACTACTTTTGGGTCATTGATCGAAGTAACCATCAATTTGGTGTGTTGTGTTTACATATAAATCTTGTAGAAAAGCAAAACAACAAAACCTTTTCTTAACCGAAGAAGAATCTAAACCGAATATTAATCTCTCAAAAACCGGATGCATTTTAGATTAACCATCGATGGAAAACAACAAAGAAAAACTAAACTCGACCACTCTTCGCAAATATAACTAGATTAGGGTTAATATTTTCCTCTTTTGGTGGTCGATTTAAACTTATATGAAATTGAAATATGTGTTTAGATCCTTTCCGTTTGGCCGATTACTTAGATCTTTGGCATAGGACCGAAGCTAGACTAGTTATAGTTACGGTGCAAGTGAACTATAATGAAGCTACAACACACCAAATTTGAAAATGTAATAATTGGAGGGTAAGGGAGAAAGGTGACGGATATGAAAACAAATAATGTAAAAGTAAGTGTTGAAATACTTAAACATACGAACAAAAAAGAAGAAAGTAAAAAAATAAATTTAAATAAAAAACGAAATGATTACATTCGCCAACCTACACTCGAATCTCTTCCCCACTTCTGAAGGCCCATTAATCAGATTCATATTATCACTAATTATCCTTTTTCGAAAGATATTAACCTTTCTCTCTCTTTTTTTGGCCAAATGTATGAAAATGAATCATATAATATTAATCACACACGAACATGTACGTGAATGTTCTTTATACTATTATTTCACTCTGACCAATGCGATGTCACTGTGACGTTGTCATTACGACATAATTATTTCCAATACATTATCATAATAGTTTGTGTTCATTTCTTTTGTTGTTAAGTCATAAACCTTAAAATAATTTACTAGTATAAAAATTATTTAATAACTCCCAAAAAATTAGGTTCACATAATTACCAAATATCATCGTCTTCTTTTCGTTCTAATCAAACAAACGCACGACGCCAATTACGATACTTACTAATGATGTAACTGATGATACTTTGATTGACGAGGTTCCTTTTACCCCGACTATAATATCACCTACGAGTTAATGCATGTAAAATAGTACTTTCGAACTATAATCTTAACTAGGTCTGGGTGTTTGAATATCCGTTCGAGTTCAGGTTTGGGTCTTTTCAAATTTCAGGTTTTCGGTTCTATTGATTTAGGATTTATTCGAGTATTTCTATTTTCGAGTGGTGTTCGGTTCGGGTATAGATCAGGTTCGGATATATATATATATATAAATTTATATAAAAACTTAAAATAAGTAAATATTTAATAGAAATAAGTCTATAAAGATTTAAATTTAACAAAAATATTTTGGATACCCGCTCGGTTCAAGTTTGGTTTTGCGGTTATATAAATATAGGACCCATTAGAGTAATTTTTTCGGACTCAGATTCTCTTTTCTGAATCGGTTTCGGATATCCAGTTTTTATGCCTAGCCCGAATCTTCACTACCAGGTAAAAGCATTTGTAAGATCAATCCTTAATAAAAGTTGTGAACCAACAATATAAAGAATTTCCAGATATTATCAAAAAAAAAAAGAAAAACAATATAAAGCATTTGTTGATAATCACAATTCACAAAATTACCGAGTGACACAATTTCATACTCAAATAACAACACAAAGTAACTCCAAACATCTGGTTTTTGTTTTAAAGTCCCAAAACGCTTCTAGATAAAGAAACTTTAAGAAGGTAATGTAACCCTTAATAAAAATTATATGCGCTCTTATAACTATATATAATGATCTTTATCAAAATCTATATAAATATAAAATAAAATAAAACGTTAATATATTAGAAAATTTTGGGTTGTCATGCGTGTATTTATTATATATATGCACAGAGTTATATAAAAAAGAAATACTTAGTGGGCTTGGAATTTGAGAAACGGTGGGGTTTGTATACTTTAATTGATGAAACGATTATTTTACAAAATGCGATCTTGCAAAAGGTAAAACGAGAAAAAGGTTTGATACTTTTCTCTATTGTATGATTAATACTACTCTATATTCTTACGACATTTTATTAATATGTCTAATTATAAAGGAAATAATAGTATCAAAGAAATAGGAGCCTAATTCATCAAATCATAATCATCATATCCTCACACAGGTACAGAGGAATAGATTTGCACCTAAGATTTTTCATCATTGCTCCTCCTAATCTATATATTCCTTTTTGGATTCCCAAAATAAAAAAACAATCGTATATTTATTTGAGTACTATAAAAAAATATATGAAAAACCCTAGCTTACAAGAAAGTGATAGCTCTGTGTACATTCCCATCACATCTCCAGCCATTTTTTCCATGGAATATGATTTCAGAAAACTGATAATATTTTTCAAAAGTAAATCTTTTCGAAAATACAACTTCTAGAGGATTTTGATTTATTTTTGAGGAAACAATGATTACAAATTGGTGCAACTATCCCTCTCTATTCCTTTCAACTATTCAAATATCCCTAACACATATTTGAATATTTTCTAATATAAGAAAACTAGGTTTTAAATATAGAAATAATGTGTTTTCCAATAAATTACGGTGCCTTTAGATAACATTAAGAATTTTTTTTCTAAAAAAACACTATAACTTTTTTATTATTAGCTGAATTTTTGAAAGAATAAATTCATAAAAGTTTTCAAATATTTAAAACACAGTTCTTAGAATATGTGGTTCAATGGTGTATTTATTTTATAAATTTTTAAAGCGCCAGAGATTAAACTTTCTCGATGTAGTAATATGAGCAGTATTTAACATTTATTAGATTAGTTGACAAAAAAAAACACAGCTAAAAATAAACCATCCGCAAATGGTATCTAGCCTAGTGGCAGGTGGTAAATCCACTTAAACAGCACATTTGCGTAATCTGAGATCGAGTTTTCATGTCTACATTATGTAGGAATTGGCTACTGGACCGGTCACTTATGGCCCAACATAATTTGTCGTTGACAACAAAAAAATCATCCATGAACGCCGTTTAAGGGACGTAACGGGACGCCGTGACAAAAGCTGGCTGCCGTTTAAGCGACACGACATTAACTCCCACTACCTCTTCCTCTTTTTCTCGAGTTCCTTTACGCGTTTTCTCTTTCTTTTTTTCTTGTATCTTTCTCTATTTTTATATTTCTTAATGACATGACCAAATATATCATATGTATGTATATATTTATATATATATATACTAATAGAACAAACTAAAATCTACATTAATCTTATCTTAGTTTAGAAAAACACAGTGGACAAATGGTTCTAATTCTGTGGTGAATTAGAACCAAATTAATCTTAAGTAAATGTTACAAGTTCATTGGACCAATATATTATAAAAAAATTAGTGAATGAACTTGAACAAAATCATGCATTGTGACATAATTAGTAAAAAGAAAATTTAAAACTAATAGTTGTGACAACATTTCAACCACGTAAATTGTTTACGTATATCATCGCATTTTTCAGAATTCAAAAGATCTTAAATCTTAAAACTATACTATAAACTAACGAACATCAACATGAAAACATAGAAACTATACTTATTTTTAACAAAAAAAAATACCACATAGCACCTTTTTTTATAAAAAAAAAGAATAAAAAAAACCAAATTAGCAATAAAGTCAATGTAAATCTTCTAAACAAAACAAATACCATTGGACCCACATGCAACTTTTATTTTTTCCCACATTTTTTTTATAAAAATATTTATATGTTTAATCGAAACACTCACATGGATGGATTGGATTGTCTCACCCTACAAAACCAAAACCAAAACCTTTTCTCTCTCTCAAACGCATAGTTTCATCTTCTCCAAGCATTTGCGTATACATTCATTAAAGACCAATGGTACAATAAACCAAGCAATAAGCTTGTTTGATGAATCACAAACCATCATAAACCCTAATAATACAAACCATTTTGGTTTCTTCTTCCCTTTCCCTTATCACACCTTATCTTCATCATCTTCCACTTCTTCATCTTCTTCTTCTCCTTCATCTCTCGTATCTCCATTTATAGGTCATCACTCCATCAATTCCTTTATCCATAATAACCCTTCATCCTCATTCGCTACTCATCCTCAGATCCTATCAATTTCATGGGCTAATCTCCCAGAAACCCTAATCTCGTCTTTCTCCTCAAAGCATAGGGATGATCATGATGGTTTTCTTAATCTTGATCCTCATCGTCTTATTGGTGGTAGATCAGCCCAAAAACCCTCGCTAAATCCATGGTCAGTTAATTATGTTAAAGTCTTTAAGCTATTAATACATTTCACAAAAAGTTTATCATATACTATAATGATTTTTAAGAAACATAAGAACAATTAAAAGTGTTCTTTATGCTTTCACTTAATATACTTACCTCATATGTATAGTATATATACATATCCACGGCGTCATTTGAAGTGTAAAACGTGTGCATTCGAATGAAACTGAGTTCTAAATTATAATCTAGAAAGTATATTCAATTATTTATGTATATAAACTAAAGTTTTTATACTTTTCAACCACTTACTTATCTTTATAGTTCAGAATTTTCAACTAGTTTTAGCTTTGGGGGAATCCATGCACATATGACTCAGCTGCTTATATATATAAGATCATGTTGTTTGGTTTAGGGCATGGAGTAGTCAAGCTGGATACGGATGCAGCGAGAAAAACAACAATGGAAGTGAGGTTGATGTCGATGTTAATGATGATGATGTTGACGATGGAGATGGTATTGATCATGATAATGATGATGATCAACATAATGATACTCCTCGTCGTCATAGTTATAAACAAAACACTGCCTCTATAGGTGTTGTTTCTACTCTGAAGATGAAGAAGCTTAAGACAAGAAGAAAAGTGAGAGAACCTCGGTTTTGCTTTAAGACACTTAGCGAGGTTGATGTATTAGATGATGGATATCGATGGAGAAAGTATGGTCAGAAAGTTGTCAAAAATACTAAACATCCCAGGTACTAATTTCAATTAATTTCATTTTTATTCATCACTCAATCGTGACTGAAATAACCTAACAGGAGTAGTTTTCTTTTGATTATTTGATAATGTTACGATTATATTGAAATATGCTATCAGTTTTCACTCTCTCGGCCTCTCATTATTCCTAAAGGGTTGGCTAATGATGACTTATGATTAGACTTTACAGACTTGAATTACCAGAATATTTTTCATATTTTCTAACGTTATATTAACATGATGAAACTCTGTAGTCTTTTGAAAGTTGATTATGAGCAATGTATAGATCAATAGTTACTTTTAAATTAGTCAAATCTTTCGAATGTTTTCTGTAATTAAGTATCAGTTCTGTTGTGTAGGCACAATGAGGATTATTAGCTCTAGAAAAGAGAAAAGTAAAGAAATGAAGTTATATAAACGTTAAAGTAAATACATGTAAAAGCATTTGAGTATTATGTGAGACATATGGGGTTTCCTAAAGAGATTCTCTTTCCCTCTCTCTCTCATGTTGACATTTGAAATTTACCAACAATGATTTGTTTAGGTAATTAGTATAGTTATTTTATAAAGTTTTATCATGAGCTCGGTGATTATTAAAGTCCCATGAATAGCCTTAATCGTTCTTTACATATTATATAAGCACTAAAACATAATCCTTCCGTTTCGTAGGTTAAATTTTTTGTTTCATTTTAGTTGTCATTTTCTTTTCCAATGTATTTTTTAATATAAAAATAACTTAATTTGCTTCTAATTAAATAAATAAAGTATTAAATAGTTTGGAATTCTAATAGTCACAATAGAACATTTAACTATTTTCTTAATATGTATGAAATATTGTAGAATGACAACTAATACGAAATGACGGTAATATAAGTTTATACATGAATCTTGGTCTATCTTCTTACAACTTGGTTGATGCAACTTAGTTGATGTTGTAGTACTGACAAAGAGGGATAAAAAGACAAGTACCTCCTCCTTTGCGCATGAATATATAGATACTCAAATGTGTTATGCTTGTTGGACCCATATATTTTTGTAATAATTTGATATTTGTTGGTTGGTAAAAATGTAGGAGCTACTATAGATGCACACAAGACAAGTGCAGAGTGAAGAAAAGAGTAGAAAGATTAGCAGATGATCCCTAGAATGGTAATCACCTACTTATGAAGGAAGACATCTTCACTCTCCTTCTAATCATCTCGATGACGATTCTCTCAGTTCCTCTCACCATTCTCCTCTCTCCAACTTCTTCTGGTGATTTCCGTTTTTCTTTTATAAAACATATCAACCAATATTAAACTTTGGTTCGAACTAATTATTCGTCTTATATGTTGATCAATACCTTGAAAACTTTTTTTTTTAAGTGATAACTACATATATGTTCTCGTTAGGAAATAGGTTGTTTTTATATAAGTAATGTGTTTATTGTTGTGTTTTATACTTGTGTATGTAAGATGGTTAATGTATCGTTTCAGGTTGAGGATTATATATATGTGAAATGAGTTTGGAGAATAATATTTATATCAATTTTTCATATTTAATTTATATTTAAATTTTCTTCTCCTATGAACGTAGCAAATAAAATTTACGCTTAAATTCCAAAGGTTGGGAAAAGTCTGCTCTCTAAAGAAGAGTTAAATTACATAGTTTGAATTTTGGCCCGTGGTGATGTATAGGCCTCGGCCGAAAACGTTTTAGTTAGACCTGAGCATTCTGTTTTAACTGAACCGAACAGTTCGGTTTTTTGATTATCAGTTTTTTCAGTTTTTTAAAATTGATTCCGAATTAAACCGAACCGTTCGATTTTTTTGGTTATCGGTTTTTTCAGTTTTGTAACCCTGATTCCAAAATAAACCGAACTAAATTTATTAGTTCGATTCTGTTTTTAAAATAATTACATTGGTTCGATTTTTTCGGTTCGGTTTTTTTTAATTTTTTGAGTTTTTTTTGTTTAGTATATATAAAACTTCGATTTAAGGTAATCGAACCGACCGAACCAAGAACCGAATTAAAAATAATTGGATTCCAATCAGTTTTTATAAATAAACCGAAATTGGACCAAAAACCTAAAATTTCGGTTTGTTCGGTTCGGTCCGAATGCCCACTATAGTTTTAGTCATAAAAAAGGTTCAAAGATTACATGAATATTGAAGATATAACTTCTATACTTAAGGTGAATAGAATTATTTAACTGAGACTTGGTTTGTAACTGCTGGGCTTACGTAGAGTTTAAACGGGCTGAAGTCAACAAACTGTATCATTAAGCCCAATAACTAACCATTGTTTATCAGCAGGCCAGAAAAATAATGGGCCTTAGATAGTCATTAATGGTCCTCAATATGCTAGGCTTAGTAAACAGGCCCATCTAAATGAACATAGCAAGCACGTGACATAAACAAACTTGACAAATGGATAAGCGTTTTTTTATCAACTAGCCTACTGAATTTTAAATTTCGCTCATACTATTGTAAATAGGGGATTCGATCTCTAGTGCCTTGAGAATTTGTAAAGTGATTATACCACTAGGTCACATATTTTCCACAAAGCCTTTAAGCACGTAATTATCTTGACTCTCGAACCCCAATGTTTAATATAAACTTAACAAGTTTGATCAACTAATATTACGAAACCTTATTTTTAAAAATAAAATCATAGGACATGGAAAGTTGTGACCCGCTAGCTCCGCCGAGTCCGAGGGAGACTCCCACGTGAGTCCCTCGTGGACCGCACATTCGCGTCCTTAATCCTAGGTCTTATCATTATATCACACCTAATTGTGTTGCTGAAACTATTGGCATCATTAAAAATACTAACCTTTCATATAGATTTTTTTAGACAAATTGATTAGTATAATTTTTCTTATTATAACGTAATAAAGCACTGTTAATTAGAGCAATATGAACCATTGGAAATAGATAAGATAACGTAATCTTAACTCTCCAACATTAAGTACTGAAAAAGAAAATTGAAGGAGATTGGGAATTCAAAAACAAAAATATAATATTTGAAGTGACTCAATTAAACATTTGACGAAATCTGAGCCGTCGCGTTTTGTTCCTTTGTCTCTTCGTCGTGAAAAGAAGGAAGATTCCTAGGTTAGATGAATCCACCGATTTTATTTTTTTATTTTTTTGTCTATATTTCAATTCATTATCTAGTTTAAATTAAGCTGGGAGAGAGCCAAAAAAGAGAAAAAAATTGTTTATATATAGTTTCCTCTATTTTATAATAAATAATATTTAAAATAGATGTACAATAATTTAAAAACATATAAAATTACTTAAAATATGTCTATTTTACAATTAATAATATAGTTAATATGAAGTAAATGACTCTTACCCTAGTGACAGACGGTAAGTCCACGTCAGACAACTCATTTGCACAATTAGGGATCGAGTCCCCCTGTCTACATTATGTAAGAATTTGGCTATTGGATCGAGTCCCTCTGTCAACTAGTCTAGTGGCTTTTAAATCTTGCTCTTATTCCTGCAGGTAGGAGGATCGATCCCTGGTGTTTTAAAAATTTGTAAAGTGACTACATTATTGGATCACTTCTCCTCGACAATAATAAGGTTAAATTAGAAAATTAAACAAACTTTTTATTGAAAATCTAAAATATCCAATATTTTGAGACAGAAAAATAGAAATAAAATATTATTTATATTGAAAAATGAGGGAGTATGTATTAATACAAATATTTGTACATCGTACACATGTTTTGTATAATATCTAATCTACTTATTTGTTTTTGTGGATCACGCATATTAATTTTTTTTTTAAATAAACAAAAACTGAATTGACAAAATAAAAAGAAACTTAAAATTGGGGATCTAATGAAATAAAAATACAAAACATAAATTGGCGCATCATCCTCGTTTGGAGATCTACCTACGAAGGAACGTTGCATCTACCTCATACAATAATAATAATAGTTTAATATTTCACTGTTTTTTATATGAAATTAACTTTTGTCTATGTAAAAACATTACAACACTTGAGTAATGAAATTGACAGTAACTCGGTAAGAACAACTTTGACCATAGTAGGATCTTGTTGAGACTCTAATTCTTATAAAGCATTGTGAATATATAAATATAATTGTTTATGCTTTTAAATAATCAATGTCGTTTTCAGAAGTCTTAGCTGTATATATAAATGCCAGAGAGGTCACACGCGTGGAAATGGGTTTGTCTCAATGTTAACGTACAAGAGTTTATTCTTAATTAATTTCTTTGTTTGTAGCTTTGTGTAATTCGTACATCGTCGAAATTACAAATATCTTAAAACAATTTATATTTTCAGAACAAGCATTCGCATTTGCACGACTTTATCAAAGAGAAAAAACAAACATACGCACGTGCAGTGAGTGAGTTTTGTACGTAAGAAAGAAGCCTCGAGAATGACTAAAACTACGATTAGATTGATTTAAACTTCAGATTTCCAACTCAATATTGCATCATATATATGTATTGATTGTGATTACTTATACGCGTTTCATAAAAATATCTAAAATGCATGGACCGTCTTCCACTTGACCCATATTTAGAGACTATATACGTACACAATTGACATGCAAAATACGTGACGACTTTTGAATGTCTATAACCGATTTAGTAACCAACTTCTTAAATAATGTAAATAATAAAGTCTTATTTTTTGATATACAAATATGCTTATTTTTAATAGGTTTACTATATGTCACTAGGTTAAAAGTTATATGTATAGCTTATTGGCTTTGATACAACAAACTTTAATTATAATGGTAAAATAACAATATATGACGTAAAACAAAATTCTTATACAGTTTTGCAAATCGAACCTTTTCCTTGATTTTTGTTTACTAAAATTTTATCATTGTGCCAAGTTCTTGTTAACATGGTTTTCGACACCAATCCATTTTAAAATAAATTTTACTTATAAATCAATCAAGTTTTGTTGAAAAATATCATATTTAATCAATTTATCTCAATAATCTTGTATCGTGTCTAGTTTAATGGATGGTGGCTTTTTGCATTGTGAATTTATTCCGGGATTTAGTTAAATGTGTCTTGATTTCTTGATATGAGACAAAGAGCAACGAAACCAATGTAAGTACCCAATAATTCCGCGTAACTAAATAGTATTATTGGCCATTTAATAGTTTTTTTTGTCAATATTGGGTTACAAATAGCCGGCTCATTAGCTAAGTTTTTGCAAATGCAAGCGAAGAACTCGTTTCTAGAGTGTGCAAGTGCGGATACCTCTTGTGGACTTACCACTAAACTAAATGCCACTTGCGACCATTTAATAGTTAACTATTTATATTTTATAATACACAACTTTTATAATTCCACACAATAATAATTTAGTAGCTTTAATTAATCTTTTCAAAAATTGTAAATTATAATATTAACTGACAAAAATTGTATAAAAAGTCTAAAATTTTAATCTTTTAGAAACAAAAAAATGTCTATCTCATCCATTTTTAAGGAACGGAGAAAATAATTATAAAAAAATTGTAATAAGAAAATCTATTAAGACGATAATAAATTAATTAAGAAAAATTGAATGGATGAGAAGGTAACAACACGTGAGAGAGAGAAGAAGAGGTCAATTCGGCGGAGACAAGAAAGTGATGGCGGCCCACGGCGGAAGAAGACGTTGTTAGGGCAACTTTCCGACAAAAACAGCTTGCATGCACGGTGTCCCACGTGCTCTGTACCCACCACCGTCGCGCGTGTTCCACTTGATAGCTACTCTTCTCTTCCTCTTTATCTTTCTCTCCCTCTTACCATTCTTTAGCGCGTGTCTTAACGTCTCTCTATACGCGCGTGTGGATCAATATCTTTATCTATAGCATGCACATAAATATGTGCACGTACCGTAACGTATTTTTTAGGTTTTCTGTTCGTTTGCTGGTCGCCGACCAGCGACCGTGATCAGCATCGTGTCTAAAAATATAATTTTTTGTTTGTTTGATAGTCGCTATAATTAGTCGCTACAGATTGCTAAATAAAACATAGATAAAAATTATAATCGTTGGTCTTTGGCGACTGGTCGCTGAACAAGCGATCATAAAACGTATATATTTTGGCGTGGTCGGTGGTTGCGATCGCCATTAACTAACAAATAAACAAGACCTATGTTGACATGATCATATATATAAATATAGAACTAATTAAGATTTCTGTATTAATTTTAGCTAATTAAATTCAAATATGAGATTCAACGAAGAGTTTGCAGGAAAAATGAAAAAATATATTTACATAATTTAATCAAAAGCTAGTGTTATCTTAAACTAAAGCTTATGAGTACTATATAATATTAGAGCAAAGCTAACATATTACCCAGATAAACCTTTAATTTAAGTATCATTAAAAGGCTAAACTCATGATTTGTTTTTAGTTTGAGTAGAAGTCAGAAAAAGTAAAAGAAATTATAAAGAAAGAAATATTTAAAGGAAGGAACACGAAGACCGAAGAGCAAGGGGAGTGAAAGTAGGCCACGTAGTTGGGGAGAGAAAGAGAAGAGCACGTGAGGAGCACGTTCCTTGTGTAAGACTTGTTGGTGCAGTGTCACAGAAACATGAAACCCAGACTTTGTTTTAATTTCAGGCGAAGGTCCATTTCTCCATGTTATATATCAATCTCTTATTTATTAAGTATAAAATAAATTTTTTTAACAATAATATTATTTTACAAATAGCTCTTAATCTAGTGACCGTAAATCTATTTAAAACAGTTCATTTACACTATATAGAAATTCAGCTATTGGACTAGTTAGTTGTGGTCTAATCGTAAAAAAATTAGTTATTTTAACAATATAAGAATTGAGAAAGAAAAAAAGTGGCTCTGAATAAGGTAGATGGATATAAATACAGTCCAACGGTCCAATTTGCAAAAAAAATGAAATTATTAAAATTCACCATATTTTAAAAAGGGACCACATTATTTCATTAAATTATTACACCCATAATAAAACAAATTTAAGTCTCATCTATTCTCACTTTCCCGTTCCCGTGCACCGTGAATTCCCTGAATTAAATCCGACAATTATGAAATAATAGGTCACGTGCATTTACATGAACATGATCGGTCGAAATTGAATATACAGATGCTTCACACATTTATTAAATCACCAAAGTAATTTAGAGGAAAAATTAGTTTGTCAGCAAAGAAACATTCATAGAGCTAAAACCCAAAACATTACAAATTTCCCCCCAAAAAACTGTATATTTACATATTCTTAACAAAGTTATTACTCATTCCCCAATTCGACCGAACCCAAAAAAGAAAAACCAAACAAACATCCGTCTTATGTATAAATAACATGGATACATACATTTAGAATATAGTAGAAAAATACAAAAAAAAAATTGACCGGAGGAAAATTGGACTGACCCTTAAGATGATTGATGTTCAAAGAATGTGTTTTGGCTCTGTGTCTAACTTTCATAATTTTCCTTCAGGAACTTCTTTAATACTCATATCAACCATCTCTATTGTACTGAATCCTCCATCCTCTACTGATCCAATCGTTGACTGCGAATCTAACCCTGACCCGGCTTGTATTTCCTTAAACATTGCCATTACTTGTACCATTGTTGGCCGTCTCCAAGCCCGATCGTCTAAACACGCAACCGCAACTTTTAAGTGTTGTAAAAGTTCTATTTCTAGTGCAGGATCTTCTTTCATAAGCTCTGGATCAAATACGTCACTGATTCGTAGTTTGGCGTGTTGTTTTACCCATCCAACAAGGTTATTATCTCCAAAATCCGGTGAATCTGTTGGCCTTTTACCCGTAAGTAGCTCGAGTAAGACCACTCCGTAACTATAAACGTCTCCTTTTGTTGAACACCTGAAACTTTGGTAATACTCAGGAGGAACGTAACCTGGTGTACCAGCTAATGTACTGACGCTTAAATGTGTATCCATTGCACTCATCAGCCGAGCCATTCCGAAATCTGAAACCCGAGCTTCCAAGTTTTCGTCTAGTAGTACATTGCTGGACTTCATGTCTCTATGGATGATATGCGGACTGCAGTTGTGGTGCAGGAACGCAAGACCTCTAGCTGATCCAATCGCAATTTTCCGCCTTGTGGACCAGTTAAGTTTCACGCCAGCTTTTTTCGGATCGTGCAAAACATCTTCCAAACTGCCATATTTCATAAACTCATAAACAAGTAGCCGCTCATCTCCAACTTTGCAGTAACCAAGAAGCGGAACAAGGTTCCGGTGTTTGATCTTCCCGATTGTTTCCATCTCCGCCATGAACTCTCTGTCTCCTTGACCGCTAACATGAATCAGTTTCTTGATAGCCACTGCACTTCCATCTTTCAAAATCGCTTTATAAACATCTCCAAACCCACCGGATCCAATGAGACTATCATTGTGGAAACCGTTTGTGGCCTGAAGAAGATCCGCAAACGTGAGTTTTCGCAATGGCTTTTCAAAAGCTGCAAGATTGATACTCAAGGCTTCTTTCACACCAGTCAGCTTCCAATTCGTGTTGTTAGCGGTTCTATCACCTGAGTTTCCATTCCCATCCTCATACAACTCCAATTCGGCCTCTTTCTTTCTTCGCCTTTTCCTCATTTCTCTACCAACAAGGATCAGTCCAAATATGCACACGAAAGAGAACAACAATCCCATGGCCACACTACCTGCAAGAGACGTAGGTCTCTTTCCCTTAGATCTCTGATGGTGAGCATACCCATCTGCGTTTGCGGGATCACACCGCGGAAGCGGAAAACCACATAGATCAGAGTTGTTCACGAAATTAGCCGGCTGAAAAGTCTCGAACTGACCACTCGCAGGTATCGAACCAGATAGATTATTATTCGACAAATCGATTTCCGTAAGCATAGTCAGCGCTGACATACCCGTAGGTATTCTCCCGTCGAGGTTATTGCTTGAAAGATCAAGAATGTTCAACCCTCTCAGATTACCAACCTCGTCAGGAATCGAACCAGATATAAAGTTATGACCCAAGTTGAGGATAAACAGATACGGCATTGAACCAATCTCCTTGGGTATGTATCCAGACAACTTGTTATAAGACATGTCTAGGAACATCATCGAACCGTTATTATTAAATGTCGGCGAAGTGTGACCTCCATAGACTCTGGTGAAATTACAAGGGTTCCTCGTAGAAACCCGGTTAAGTTGCTCTGGTCTGATTCCTTGAAACTCAAGCAAATTACCAGCTCCGTGACACTCTTTCTTCATCCCATCGTTTTTGATGTAAACATACCTCTTACCAGCGATGAAATTCGCTGCGATTTTCCCGGATTGTTTGAACATTTCAGCTGGAATTGTTCCGTTGAAGCCATTGGTGTTGAGATCAAGCCATATTAAGCTCTTGCAGTCACCTAACTCAACCGGAATGTTCCCGTAGAAGGAATTGTTGCTCAACTTGAGGATGGCGAGATTCTCTAACCGGCCGATCCAGCTTGGTATCTGACCAGTTAACCGGTTATTCGACAGAGAAATCCAGTTCAGATTGGTACAATTTCTTAAACCGGAAGGGATTTCACCGGTTAAATCGTTGAAGTCGAGAATAAGAGTCTCTAAGGTCTTGACATACATGAGCTCCTGAGGGATCTCTCCTTCTAGCATATTCAGCCATAGCTTAAGATCTCGAAGCTTCGACAGAGAACCTAAGCTCGAAGGGATTGTTCCGGAGAGGTAATTGAAGCTCAAGTGAAGTGAAACAAGCTCAGAACAGTTGCTTAAAGTCGGTGGAATCTTCCCGGTGAAGCCATTGTTCTGAAGGTAAAGCTCCTGGAGAGTGTTTTTAGCATTCGGGCAGAGATTTGGGAGAATAGGACCCGAAAAATTGTTGGAGCTGAGATCTAGCGTTAGCAGCGAAGCTGATAGATTCGTCAGAGATTCCGGTAACTCGCCTGAAAACTTATTGAAAGACAGATCGAGTACCTTGAGTGCTCTCATCTTCAATAACGTATCCATCGGTAACTCGCCGGAGAAGTTGTTAGTCGACAATACGAGCGATTGCAGAAGAGAACAAGAGCCGAAGAAAGGAGGAACCGTACCGTGGAAATCGTTTCCGGAGAGATCGAGCGAAGTGAGTGTATCGCACGCGCCGGAGAGAAGCTCCGGGATCTCGCCGGTGAATTTATTCAACGCCAGAGAGAGGTATTGTATGTTTTTGAGTGGCAGCGACGGGATTGGTCCGACGAATTGGTTACCGGAGACATTCAAAGACTTGAGCTCCATGCAAGAGGAGATAGCACGAGAGAAATCGCCGGATAATTTGTTCCCGGAGATGTCGAGATGTTGCAGAGTCGAACAATCGCCGAGGAAAGGAATCCCAGTGGAGAAATTGTTCGAAGAAACATCGAGAAACTCAAGACTCCCGCAACGAGAAACATCAACGTCTCCACTGATTTTGTTTCCGCTAATCGCAAAATGTTTCAACTCTCCACAGCCATCGGAGAGTACCCAACCGACGACGTTAACACCAGAAATCGAATTCGAGGAGAGGTCCAGAACTTCCAAGTCACTTAACTTCAACCCACCAGAAACTTTCCCGGAAAAATCAAGGGTATTTGTGGAGACGTTAAGAAATTTCAAGCCGGAACAAGAACCAAAGCTCGACAAACTCGTAATAGGACCTGAAATAGAGTTCCTCGATAGATCCAAGCTCTTGAGAGAAGCAGAGCACTTGAAGCTAGCAATGGAGCCATTGATGTTTGAAGCTGAGAGAAACAGAGACTCTAATCCTGACAAAGACATAAGAGAGGAAGCCACAGCACTAAATCCGACGTTAAGAGGCTTAGAACTGAGATCAATCGAAGTAACCTTGTCGTCTCTGCAAGTAACGCCATCGAAGGTACATGGGTTTTTGTTGGAAGTCCAGTCTGGAAGAAGATTCTTGTCAGGCAGAACGTTTTTGAAGCTTATAAGTTGATGGATTTCCTTATACAAAGACTGAGATGGTGAAGCTTGAAATGAAAGAGAGAATAAAGAGAAGAAGAAGAGAGTCGTTGCAGAGAGAAAGAAGCTTGGAAAAGTCTTCATTTTTACAGTTTTTTCAAAGAGAGTTATGGAAGTAGAGAAGATGAAAGGTGAGGAATCTAGGGTTTTGGTTCCACCATTAGAGAGGAAGTGGAAGTTCAAGAGAGAGAAAGATTTAGAAAAGCTAAAGAGAGAAGAAGAGAGAGAAGAGAGTCAAAAGACAGAAGAAGGAAGATGGAAGAAGGTATTTATCAAATGGTGAAGGGAAGAGTGGTCACAGCTGTGCACTCACATGCCATGTTACCTCTTCTTCTGTTTATTGTTTCTATTAAATATATTAATTCTAATTTCAATAACAGATACAAACAAATAATACTACTTTTTAATTATTGTATGTGTTTAAAATAAGATTAATTAATGCAATAAGATACAAACAAATTATTATATAATTAGCATCACAAAATCCTTAATCTCAAATCTTTTTAAGTTGAAGTTAAAGAGATGATGTCTTTGTCTGTACATGAAAGAGGTATTTAATTAACGTGAGATTAGAGGATGGGATCAAGTCTTCCACAAGCTATATATATCATATTTAATTACCCTTTTTAAACTCACCATAATGTACACTTTATTGATTTATTTGTAGATATTTTACCTTAATTACTTATCTCTTCTCATATATATATATATATATATATATATCATACACCTATAAGACAGTTTTTATTTTTAATTATTATAACCATATATAAGGGCAAATGATTTTTAGTATAATGGCTGGAGATAAGTCCACTTAAGCCAACACATTTGTATAATCAAAAATTGAATCTCTCCACCTGAATTATGTAAGAATTTGACTATTGGGTCGATTAGGTGTGCCCCAATATAATTTGTTGTTGATAAAAGAAAAGAAAAAACCAGCGTATACAAAAGATGTATTTTGTATATATTAACCAAATTTTGTACATAATTGACCTTATTTTTATTTATTTTTACATGGTTGGATCTTGATGGGAAAATTATTGGCATAAGCCACTCATTGTCAACCAATTTGCCTTTGATTCTAAATATAAAATATGTCAGCAACTAACTCATTGCATATTTTATGAACTAATGGCTAAGTATGTTCACATAAATTGGAACAAATTGTAAAGATTCTTTTTTTTGGTGATATACTCATATACAACAAGATTTGGGGTTTGAATGTGGTCATTATAGTAAGAAACAGTTAAAATTCACACCTACCACAAATATTTAACTTTTAACACTTTTGTTCATCACTCATACTTGTGTCTGAAAAAAAAAACAAAACATAAAGTGAAGGAGAGATTGTCTCTCTAGCTTTTTACAAAAGAAAGAGAAGAAAAAAAAAACGAGCGTACGTGTGAACGACGATTGGGACATGAGTGTCAATTAATGGTAGATTCCATCCCTTTTATAAAAATAAAATGATTAATATTATTACAACTACATTCAGAATTTATTTGTTTTTGCTAATTTTTGTTTCTACTAATTAATTTTTTTGTTTACTTTTAGACCGCTTTCTTTCTCTGGCACTTACATAGACAGATTTGACCAAACTTTTCCTAAATCCTTTTCTATATTTTTTTATTTTCCACTATCGAAGTTTATGGATATTTCGTGTTTACGTACAAAACCTACATGCAGCTGTATCTATCTGGTTGTACATGATTATATATAACAAATAAGACAATATTTTTCTAGCAATACTATGGTATATTTATATAAGATGGGTTGGTGATAAGATTCGATATTTATTAAGATTTTTTTGTCAAACAGAATTTTCTCTTCCTTTTTTTGTCAACTATCCTACTGACTTTTAAATCTCAGTCATATTCTGTAGATAGGGGGTTCGATCCCTGATGACTTGAAGATTCTTTTCTTTTGTTTCTTTTTATTGGTTATAAGCCTTATAGGTGAACTATATTATTTACTTTTAAACCTAAGTCCTTTTAGATTAATTGAGCTATCTTGTCGAGATTATATTCATGTTTTAAATCAATCATATATATATTGTTTGACGAAAAAAGTAAAATTATGTTTTCTTTCATAGCAAAACTCAACTTATAAAGATGCAATTTATACAAATATTAATGGGTATAGGAACTTGACTATTCAAGTAGTACTAAACATATACTATTAAATTCAAGACATGTTACTGTCACTTTAACATTTATAGAGGAAATATCGTCTGCAAACTGGTCATCGTTGTCAAGTTTCAACAGACAACGAATACAAGATATATATGTATATATAGAGAATGACATTCTTATAACTATTGTATTGCAAATGTAACACTTTTGGAAGGTTTATATAAGTACAGTGAACGAGAACTTTAGACAACGTAATATAATAATACTATATTGGTACAAGTAAACCTTTAAACAAACTGAAAAAGAGAAGTGATTGTACTGTATTTATTTCGTATATATATGTATGTGATAAAAGAACATTGTATTCTATAATGGCATCATAATTAAGCAAAACGCCAAGATAGTGCAATGATTCTTACTTCCAAAAAGGACGAAATTGTCCTCCCCACACTAATTAAGCATTCGTGTGATCAAACTCCCACGCGCTCTCGTCGCGTGAAATATGAAAAACGTCGTCGTTTTCATGCACCGAACGACGTGTGTTACACGCGTCTATAGCAGTGAGTGTGATTTATCCAAAGTGTGTCTATCTAAAGTGTGACTAAGAGATGGACCCCAACGGTCTGAAACCAATCCCAGCCATTGATGTTATATCAACGGTTAGGATTTAACCTGGTAAATAAACTTTGATTTAGTTCGTCTTCGGTAAATCTAATGTAGCAAACCGTATCTAACAGTAAATCTAGTGATGAAAATGCAAAATTACGAACAGGCCCTTGGATAGTTATTGCTCATATGTGGGACCTAATTGAGGCTATATAAGTCATTCTACTCTTCAGAATATTTATTTACTATTCAACAAAATCCTCTATTCTACTTTACTTTTTCTTTAATTTTACCGACAAGTACCTTTTAAAACCTGTATCCATATATTGTAAAACGTTTCTATAATCTATAGAAAATGTGAATAGGTCACAATTTTCTTTTTGCTAATTAAAGTATTAATACATATATTATAAAGTATCTCCCACATATATGTATAAATCATATGCTTAATTCCGACAAAAGTAATCAGCCGATTAAATCTATTCTTACAGCAAATAGCCGATCGAATCTCCTACCTATATTATATAGAAATTTAGTTATTAGGTCGACTAATTATGGTTCAATATAATTTATTTGTTGACAAAAAAACTATTACGTATGTATGTGGGACCTACCTGACTATAATTTTTCCTTAATGGACCCTACATTGATGGGCTTCATCTGTTTCTTTAACATCATACAAAAAGGTAGAATTTCTTTTCCATCTCCTAAAACACTCAATTTTTTTGGTAAAAATTACATAGATGGGGAGACTCGATCCTTAGTTGTGCAATTGAGCTGTCTGATGTGGACTTACTGTCTGCCACTAAAAAAAATGTACTTTATTTTTTTTTTTTTCAACTAATCTAGTAACTTTTAAATCTCTTCCTACTACTGCAGGTAGGGGGTTCGATCTCTAATACTTTGAGGATTTATAAAATGACTACAGTATTGGATTAACTGTGATCGTCGGCAAAAAAAAATAGATGATCAGTACTTAGAAATGAAAAGTTTAAATCGGCACAAAAATGAAATAAAATTGGAACAATTATCATCATTATTAAGATAGATGATCAGTATCGTTGGTCCACCAATGCTGTGAAACTACACGTGCTCATGTTCAGGTTTATGACGTGGCGAAATTTCACACGTTGATATGTCGTCTTTTGACCATCTTAACTCATGATTTTTATTTAATTTTAAAAATAACATTTTGTCTCTACTTATTTAAATTAAGTTAATCCATCTAACAAACTTAAATTTTTCTGAAGAGAGCTATCGATATGTATTAAGCTGGATTCGTTTTTTTCTTCGACCTACTAATGTGTAGATGCAATAATGATGTATTTTTATGTTAAAAGTATAATAGTATTTGTTTTTTTATTAACAGTAAATTATGTTGAATCATAATTGGCCGGTCCAATAGTTAAATTCTTATATAGTATAGATTGGAAGACTCGATCTATGCAAATGAGTTGATTTATGTGAATTTACCGTCAGCCACTAGACTAATGATCATTTACAAATATCGAGAAGTCATAGCATATTTGTTTGTTTAGAATTATTGCACATTACTATTAAACTTTTGTTCATTTCGAATTTTCGTCTTCTTTATACCAATATCCAAATGATCTATAACGTGTTAATTACTAGATCAGCAAATCACAAGGAAAAAGTAAACAAAGTTAATTCTAGAAAATGCTTGATCGTCAAGTCCACAAGTTTTTATATATATAAATAATATATCTATATATTCTTTACATGATTCCATTTCCCTTTCAAATACTAAAGATATTTTGGAAATAATAAAAAATTAAATAAAATGAAGGAAAAGCTAAATCCAAATAGTTATGTGGGTGAGGTAATGAGTGGTTGTTGATTAGATAACAACTTATATATGTACATAAACAATTTGAAAAATATATTTTAATTTCATATAGTAAAAGAATTAAATACGCGAATTACTTAAAATTGTAAATCTGTTCTCTACCATTTTAACATAAGCTTTTTGTCTACTTATTGTTTTTGTATTATTTACCTAATGATACTATGAAATTTCGTTTTTGCTTTATTAGTTATATGGAATACTTTACTGTGTAATTTTACAAATTATGTATATTGTTTAGTAATAAATCGCTCATCCAAACTATTATGATAAGTCCACAAGAGGCATGCGCACTTGCACATTATGGAATCGAGTCTCCCCGTTTGTATTTGTAAGAATTTGGCTAATGGACCGACCATTTGTGGTTCAATGTTAACAAAAAAAAATTATTAACTATGAATCTATTAATCTGGCATAATCATTATCTTTCTAATATATTGTTTTCATAAATTATACTTGGTACGTGAAATTTAATACACTTAAATTAATAACTAAACATATCAACCACGGATATATTAAAGAGAACATAGATATGTATAAAATTAATAAAACAATTTTTCCACGAAAAATGCGTGAATCTAAGCTGGTAGATATATAATAATATGACTAATAATATCATACTAATATAGTATTCATCTTAATAATAATTGTAATGATGGTAAACAATAATAGCATATTTTCCCTAAAGTACAATCTCAATACATCCTAAAAAATGATTATAGATCAATCGTTGTAGTGAAAATCGCCGTACAAGCACAAAGCCACAATTTACGAGTATCTTAACTATTATCATTATATGATTAATAATCAAATTATTAGCTTAACCTTTGACCTTCAACCTTAATCTCAATAGCTGTCTTTATCGTTATAATAAACGCAAATATAGAAAGAAAGAAAAAACTACATAAGTAATTATAAATTTAGCATTATGTAAACAAAAAATTATTTTTAGAATGTATATGATATACCATGGGTTTCAAAATCAATCATCATTAATTGGTAATGAATAAATTAACTCTTAGTTAGATTAAAATAATTCCAATTTTTGATATATAATATGTCCCTATTTTACACTTTACTTCAAAATGAAATGATAGGTAGTATAACATAATTTCTTAAAAAGAATCTAATAAATACATTATATTATCATTATGAATGTTTTGTTGAACAAGGATTATGAATTCTTATATTATAAATTATGGTTTCCAATTTAAATAACTGACAATAAATAAATTAAGTTTTTATTATATATTAAATTAGAATAATTTTAAAACAGTGTCAACGTCGCCGAAAACAGATAACCCAGTGGTGTATCCACTTTACAAATCTTCAAAACATCAGGGATCGAACCTTTACATGCAGTAGTATGAGCGAGATTTAAAAGTCAGTAGAATAGTTGACAAAAAAAAACAGTGTCACCGTCTAATAGTTTTTTTGGTTCAACTTTGTACGTAAGAATATATGTACTAAATTTGGATAATTATCTTGGACAACTTATTTACAACTTGAGTAGTAACGCTTTACAAACTCGTATAGTTGTAGCAGTTTGTAATTAATATAATAAAAAATTAAGAACATGGCATGTTTTACAACCAATTTCAAAGAGGGAATATCATGTACATGTATGTGTATGCACGTAATCTTTCAAATCCTTATCTCTTAATTTGGTCGTATTAATACAAAATCTGTAGGTACTTACGCTCTATCTACTTTTGTTTCGTAATTTTCAATCATATTTGTTTTGTATGTTACTATTTTATAGCAACCTACCAAGAAACCCACGAAGGACCCACGTTGTAGGTCTAACAAGGCAGCGATGCATTAAACGAACTATATTGTATACTAGACGATGTATGATTGAATTTTAACATATTTATATAAGTTTTTTCTTATTATCTGTTCTGGATTTATCATTTGGCCATTGGTATGCTAAGTTGATTGATTTATTAAACAAAACAAATTCAAAATTAATAATATGAAGATATGAAGAAATTAATACTTTGCTGTGCTTGGGAAAATTGAAAGGGTTTTTGTTTTGGTCAATGGAGACTATTGAAGGTCATTTCAGATAAATAATTAAGTTCCTAGCTGTTTCCAGCAAAAACATCTATCTAACACCTAATTGTTAAGCCAATTTAGATTTTTTAAGAAAACAATATGAGACAAGTGACATTTATCCTAGTAGCAGGTGGTAAGTCCACAAGAGGCATGCACACTTGCATATTCCGGAATCGAGTTCCTCCGCTTGCATTTGCAAGAACTTGGCTAATAAACCGGTCATTTATGGCCCAATGTTGACAACAAAAAAAACAATATGAGAACTTCAAATTACTCTTTTTTGTCACTGATTACTATTATAAAAATTGAAATAGAATACATAGATAGAATACAATTATAAAACATTAAAATCGACGAAAAATAGAAATATGTCTAGAATTTCAACTTCAAAAAAAGAAGCAATATTATTAAACTTTGAAAAGTTTAGATTAGAACACTTAAAAAAACTCAAGAAACTTAATATTCCGATCGAAGATCGAAAGTACTAGTGACTAACTAACATCTAGTCCTGATAATGGAATTTCCTACGGAATATAAATACTTCATAAATTGAAAAAGAGTTACTAAACCGGTATCAAAGCTTCATGAAACCACAAAAGAAGACTAATTGGAAAACAAGACCAAAAATAAACTAAATAGCATAAAAAATTGAAAAGCATGATGCACTTCTTCCAGAAATGGCAAGGTCAAAAACAAAGTCGATCTATTGACGTCTTATTAGAGCCTATGAACAAACTATACATTGATAAAGTTTTTAAAGTACATACAAAAAACGAACCAATCTTCTATACGGTAAAACCGAATCTAGATGAGTACAATTACCGATCAATTCTGAAAATGCCCAATGGACTATAATTACACACATGAGACAAAAAAAGCGTAGGCCCAATAACACAAATAGATAATCATTATCCTTAACCTAGCTTCCACGTATCTTGTTACTTTTATAACGACACCAACATATAATCGCCGGAAATTGTGATTAGAAAACGTCTCGGGAAAACCTACTGAACCGCAACCATTCGAATGGCTATAGATCTTCTTCACCAATAGTCATTGCTTATAATAGACACCAACGTTATCAAGGTCTAACTGAGAGACCCACTGGAATTACTTTAATTTGCACGCTTAGACTATATTAATCAAAAAATATATATAATATATTAATCAAAAGAATTTCTAGATAATCCCTCATTTGAGAAAAAAAATCTAAGCAATCTTTTTTTCCAATGACATAAACCAAATAAATAAAGACTAGAACATTTATCCTACCACTGTCTGATTCGAACCAAGCACCCGACTTGCTCGAACTAACTCATCCGTCTTGAAATTCATCGATCTCGGAATGACAGACATAGTGCAACCTAGGATCTGATTCGAACCAAGCACCCGACTTGCCCGAACTAACTCACCCGCCTTGAAATTCATCGATCTCGGAATGACAGACATAGTGTAACCTAGGAAGAGAGATCTCAGTCGAGCAAATTCTTCCTGATACGTCTTGAACGCTGGCCAGTCCACGAATTACTGAAAAATATACTACACTGATTCACAATCAGTAGATACCTCAACTTCCTCAATTATTTATTATTTTTTTGTTTTTTTGTTTGAAATACTCTTATAAAAATCCTCGACTGCAAACGCTCTTAAACCATCGGTAGAGGAGAGGATATGTGCAGCCATCTTTTTAATTTATTTATAGAGACGAACTTGTTGTTTTTATAATATATATTACCAAACATGAAAATTCGTGTGGGCTTCACACCAATAACAGGAATTTTCTTTTTCCTTTTTTCATTTGCCGGAAAAAAAAAAGAAAGTCACACATTCTGTCCTTCAAACAATCAAACGTCAAATAAACAAAACACACGTGCGAAGAGAGATCCCGTTAAAACACAACACGCACACGTAAGCAGTCTGTTTTTGTTAGACTTTCCCGTTTCGGTTATCTTTACACACGCAACGACCTCTTAAGCTCAGCTTCACACGTTTCTTTTGTCCCTTTCGTCTTACAAATTTATAGACACACCAATTGGATAAAACTTAAATAAATGAACAATTTAATTAAAAACCCTTATAACCCGGCGATTAACGGGGTGAGACCATGTGCTTGCTTGGTATACAATAATTACTAACTTTGAAGACATTTGTATTTATATATGGTTGATGACATTTTAATAGTATAAGATTACGTAAAGACCATCATATCTATTTAATGCAAAAGATAACACTCAAGAAGGAGTCTTTGTATCATTCTGTTCACTACTTTGAATGCAGATATCTCTTTTAGTATGAACATAACTCATAAATCCCAGATTATGTGTATTTACGTTACAGAAATAAAACCTATACAATTGCAGGTGACAATAATAAATAAGAAGAGGACAAAATTCATTTATATTAAAATAAGATTTGAAGATTTTATTATCAGTCGTATGGATAATGTTTATATTGGGAAAATTAGGGGGAAAATGCATAAAGCAGAGGCCAAAAAGGGATTAACCAAAAATTAAAAAAAAAAAAAACACAGAAAAAAACAAAAAAGCTCTGTAAGAAAAAGAAAATTATAGTTCTGGAAATTAAATAATTAAAAGCCTTTTTTGTTTATAAATAAAGATCACATTTGATACTCTACCTGTTTTGTATCTGAGTTTCTTGAGTTTGTTTCTATGTCAATGCGATTACGCTTTTGTCTTCTAGACTTTTTCATCAGAATCGGTTGATTCAGATAATTTCTGTGACTTGGTTATGGGAATAGAGAGGCTACGACGCTCTTTACCGCCCGGTTTAGAAGATGCATTACCGTACCAGATCATACCGAGGATTGCAATCAGCATTCCAAGCACTACTTGTAGGTTTAAACCTTCCTTACCGAAGAAAGTGAATCCCAAAACCAAGACCAGAATTGTCTTCATGTGACCAAGTACTTGGAATGACACCGCAGTGAATCTCCCGATACAGATGAACTGACTCAGATTGGTACCGACTGCGATACTGCACGACAGTATTAAGAAGAACTGTCCAAAAACAGGGTTTCAGATAGAGCTTAAAAAAGACAAATCCAACAGATTATAACAATTATAAGCCTAATTTGAAACTGAATAAATGTGAATGGGGATGACTACTACTACTATGTTCTGATGCCCATTGCAGGCAAACTTGGGCTTTGAGACATACAAGACTTTATAAAGAAACAGAGGAGGAACTTTACCAGAGGCACAAACGAAAAGTTGTATGCATCTACTCTTTGGTTAGTCAACCAGTAGTCTAGAAATGGTCCGACCAACAACAATGATGCAGCTTGTACTGGAGCTGTATGCGCCAGTAGATTGAAAGAACCAAGCGAATATTTCCGTTGTAGATGATGTACATACTGCAGAATGTAAGAACAATCATATAAAAATTAGATTTCTATTCCGGTCTACAAGCTAGCTAAAATTAGAAAATAAACGATGAATGGGTGGATCGCTTTCAGAATAACATGATGAATTTGACCAAGATCTTTTCCACACTTGAGAGTACGTTGAACTTCAAGCAGATGGTACAGAAATATATTTACTTACGTATTGCTGAAGTGCGGTGCTCCAGACAGCAATAGCAGCAGCAAGAAATCCGTTGAGATTGACACTAACATCGGTTACAGTACAGACAGCAACACCAGCAAGAACTAACAATATGCTAAGCTTTGTATCTCTTGAATACCTGACATTGTCAAGAACGACTTCTAGAAGGCAAGAAACTGGGATCATACTCAGCTTCGCAATCTGCAGAATTCACCACAGTTGTTTTAAGATCTTTCGAAAAGAAAATTTAAAAAGGAACGAAATTTTCGCATCAAGATGAATAAGGCCTGACCTGGTAGAATCCGACAGAATTCAACATCAGGCTCACGTTCATCCCAACGATTGAGAAGTTTGCGAACAAAACAAATTTCAAAAGATCAGGCCAAGGAAGCTGAGAAGGTTGGATATAACCAAGCCATGTCAAGAAAGTAGTCAACAATGTTGTTGTTCCGAAATGCAAACCGGTTAATGTTGTAGCTGTGATCAGATTTAGAAACAGATCTTAATCAGTTTTGAGTTGAAACAAGTCAATCCCGTTGACTAGTTCAAGGAATGGTGAGAAAAAAAACCTGATTAGAAAGACTCACCAAAACTAAAGCCATAAGTAGCCATCAAGGCTTTGTTAACAAGGATGATTCCAACGGAAGTAACAACATTGAATAGCCATGATGCAATGTCTAAAGTTGCTTTCCGATCAGTCTTGCTTGTTGCCGTCATTTTTATTATAGAACAATTCAGATCTCTGCAGATTCGATTTTCAAATTATAGCTCATTCCTCGAGGACACAGCAAATAAAGAGACTAGAATCATGTAGATCTATTGATCAATCGCAAAAAGCGATCTCTTAGCTGTTACTAGATCGATTCTTACAATTCCACGATCTAAAATGCTTTAGATCTAGAGAAAACTGATACGATCGTTATCCTGAAACTCTAAGCTAGAACTATTGGATTCAAATCAGATCCAATACTCATACGATCTCAGAAGAAGAATTGCACATTTCTAACGAGAATCTAATCGGAAACAACCCCGCTATTTGTTGATCAAAGCAAATTAGCAAATAAAATTTCCAAAAGATCTTCCAAGTAACAAACCGAATCTTCAGAAGAGCGCAGTAACAAAAAAAAAAAGTACCAGAGAGCGGAGAGCAACGAGCCTTCAAAAACGACGAACACCACGGCGGTTTCCTATACTGCCGTCGCGGCGTCTTACGGCGGCGAGGAGGCGGAGGAAGTATAGGACGGGCTAAATCGACAGGAATTGAGAGAGAGAGAGAGAGAGAAAGAAACTGTGCAATTTCGTTGGACTCGGAATATAATTTTCTCTTTCTCTTCCGTTATTTTATTTTTCCTTCTTATTTCTTTTCAGTTATGGACTTCCTCTGAGAGTCTCCTCCTTACCATTTAAAAGACAACGACAAGAATCTTTTCTCTCTTTTTTTACATTGTTTTTTCTTGGAAAGTAAATCAAATATGAGTATTTTTTCTTAACGTATCAAATATTTTAAGAAATTGGAAAAAAAAAAACACACAATAAAAATCGTACTTGCACCGATCAAACCTCGTGTGTATATATATAAGAAAAACGATTATAGTTTTTTTGTTAACATTAGGTTACAAATGGTCGGTCTATTAGCCAAATTCTTGTAAATACAAACGGAGGGACTCAATTTCAGGATGTGCAAGTGTGCAGGTCTCTTGTGGACTTATCACTTGCCACTAAATTAAATACCAAAATTATAGTTAATTTGTCTATAAATCATTAACGTATATAATTAAAAATAAAATAAAAAGAGAATCTAGAAAAGTGGTAAGAGTATGATGAAGAAATGCTAATGAAGAGTGTGGAACTGAAAAGCGTGACCGAGTTTTCTAATCGACAAAAGGACATAGTGGGGACACACGATATATCGACACACAGGTTTCGTTTCGTTAAAGATCCAAAACACCATAATACTTTTCTTGTGATTTTTTTTTATATAGTATATGAATATAATATAATAAAATGGTGTTTTTAGTTTCGTTAACTATATTATTCTTATCTTCGTTATTCGTGTTTTACATTAATTACTGATTTTGTAATTAGTTTCAACTAATTTTGTGAATTAGACTATAGTTTTCTTCCTTTGCTTGTTAGCGATTACGACTAAAACTTGTTCGTTTTATAGTCATTGGTTTAATAATCTGTCGCAGCGACCAGTAACTAATAATCGGTGATTATAATTTTTGATCATTATTTTATTTAGCGATCTGCGGCGACTATAATTTAAAATTACTAATTTATCCTCAACAAATTATCAAACAAACAAAAAAATATTTTTTTGATTGTAGTCGTTGGTGACGGTCATAATCACCAGCGACCGGCTAACAAACCTATGATAGACGGCAAACGAAACTATGATACTTGAAAACTTGAATTGATTTGCAACCAAGCAAATTAATTACTCGAATAAATCGTATCATGAATAGAAATCGACGTCATATTGGTACTTGACAAAACCTTCCATTATGGCGAAAGAAACTTATACGACTTTCACGTATATTCAATTTATTTCCTTTTTGATTCTTTATTTTCCTTCACAGTACCTCAAAGTGAGAACTAAAAATCATCACTTGATATTTTTAGCAATTTTTTTTATTCTATATAGCAGATGTTAAAATTTATGAATCTATTAAAATTTAACATGACTAAATGTTAGCTTAGTGACAGGTGGTAAATCCATAAGAAGCATGCGCACTTGCACATTCTGGGATCGAGTCCCTCTACTTGCATTTGCAAGAATTTGACTAATGGGCCGGCCATTCGTTGTCTAATGTTGACCAAAAAAATCAGACAGCTCGATTTAAGGAAAGAAAATTAGACAGCTTAATTTCTGACTTTCTGTATACAACATAAAAATAATGGTAATGGGCTTGGATTTGGGCCTTATATAAAATTATTTAAAAACGGCAGTTTTTGCGATATAAACCAATGGAGGGAAAAATTTGTTTTTAACATATTTCGATCGAAAATATTCCCGCCTCGTTATTTCACTTTCTTTCTCTGCTCTCGGGAAATTTTCTTCTGATTTGTCGATTTCCTCTCGAAGATCTTGGTCCGATAGCTCCCTGGCTCTTTTACCTTCTCTTCTCGCGTCTCAGACTAGGTCGGTGATATATTTTTTGTTTAATCTGTGTCGATCTCTTTTATAATTTGCGATTTCTTACTGATATTGACTTTTCTCCACCGATCCTTTACCTGTTGCTTGATTGGAGATGCTACTGTAAGGTTTCTGCTATAGATTGTTAAATCTAATTATGATTTCTGGTCTTAATTTGAATTTCATCATGTCCGATTGAGTTTTTTGCTAATGATTTTCACTCGCTTGGATCTTCGGAAGGTTGGCTAGATTTCCTAGGGTTCCGATCAGCATGAGTTGGAGTTTTTTGCTTATTTTATTCTGTTGATTAAAATCTTCACAAATTCTTTTAAAGAACTTAGTATTTGCAATATCCAACTAGTTTCTTCAGCTTCATTCGGTAGTATATAAGTCGAGATTGAACGGCGTTTGAATTTCTAGGGTTGGATCTGGACATCGAAGGTTTGGTTTAATATTTCGTAGTATAAACTCTGAAGAACAAAATGATTTGGCTATAGTTTGGGTTGCTTAACAAATCTGAATCTATTTGTCTACTATATTGTGTATGTTTTTAAGTTTGGTTTGGTTTTAGATGTATCTAGATCTGAGACGCACTTAGATTACTAAGGTTCGAAAGGAGCTTTTGCTGTGAATCTCTGTTGTGTAGTTGTGTTACTTAGTGAGCGAAATGATCTGACTCTGAGTATTGATACCAGAAGTTTCTTTTTCCAGAATGGCTAGAAAGAGGACTGAAACTGCAACAGATCCCTCAGAGGAGCCAAAAGCGAGAGAAAAATCCACCACAGCCAAGAAGTGTAGGAAAACAACTACTAAGAAATTCCATGAATCTGGTAAAAGTAATCGAACTTTTTAAATTACTTTTTTGCATGATTTCAAAGCGTTTACTGAGAATATGTTGTTGATGATCCGATACAATGTCATTTATGTTATTGGAATCCCGTTTAGCTCTGAGTACACATGTTGCATTGTAATTTGATTTTTTTCACCTGTCAGGAAAACATAATCGTGGAATAGAGGACAAGTCCCCTTCTAAAATTTTAGCTGAGTCTTTATCTTCTTTAGATCCAAGCGTTATACATACTCAAGACAGAACTCAAGAAGTACGTGTCCTCGATCTCCACTCGAGCAAAAAGGTTCTACCGTCTAGAAAAATGAAGCTGCAGCTCTTTCCCTTGGATGCTCCTACCCGTGAAGGATTGGAAAAGGTAAAGATCAAGATCTGTCCACACAAGACATGCACTAATAATATGTTTTGGTGAATGGTTTTCAGTATTTTTTTATTGGTTATTCCATAGGACGGTTTTCATCCATATTTGGAACTCACTCTTAGCTCGCGGAAGAAGATTTCTTCAGTGCTTCAACACATTCACAGCAAGTGGGGCAGTTCAAAGGTTGCCCGGGCAAATCCCTCGTTGCACCCATATGAAAAACCGGTACTCGCCTCTGGTTATAAATGGGTAGCAAACAGCAACATCACTATAGGAGAGGTCTATGAAGCTATTGGAGCTCCTTCCCTTTTCCGTTTAAGGTTTGCATC
>JAKUCM010007578.1:0-34716 GCA_023374145.1 Lepidium sativum | reverse complement strand
AGAGAGAGAGAAAACAGAGGACATCTTCTTTGCCTTCACCTAAAACAGACATAGATGAATTGAATTTACAGACAATGACGCATATCAATATAGAGTTAGCTATAATGAAGAGTATGAACGTACATGAGGCAACAACAGTTGCAGCACAGGCAGTTGCAGAGGCAGAAGCTGCAATGGCAGAGGCTGAGGAAACTACAAAGGAAGCAGAGCTATCCGAAGCAGAAGCAGCTCTAGCTTTCGCTGAAGAAGCTTCAAAGACATTATTGAAAGTAAGAAACAATTTCGGTAGTGCATCTTGAAAGCTCTTATTATTCCAGCACCACAAGGTTGAATTTTTGATGTCATGTTGGGTGGTAAGAAGAATAGCTCAATATTATGTAATCCTTCAATATTATGCGCATGTGCTGGACAATTATCTACCACTAACAAAACTCTTCTACCATGCATGATCAGATCAAACTAACGAACATATTCTTCAAAAATCATACATGTCATCCAAGCTCTTTTGTTAGCACAATAATGACAATTCAAGCTATTCATGTTCACATTCTTGAAACAACGTGACTTTGCAAATTTTCCAATGATCCATAAAGGAATTTTTTCAGACCCATCTTCATTGCAACAAATAACAATTGTTAGTCTTTCTTTGTCTTGCTTTTTTCCTTCAAGTTGTTTTGTAGCAAGAGAATGGTCAGCTTGTAATCTATAAAACAAACCAGTTTCATCCACATTAAAAACATCATTCATAGAGAACTTATCTATTTTCCCATTATAGCTTCTAGTTACTTCTCCATGTCTTGCACATCGACTTAAGCGCTTTCTCCAAAACGACGAAGTGATTTGATACCATGTCGTAACTTGAGTTTTTCAAGCCAACCTTGAGAAAATTGGTGTTCCACTTCATCTTGAGGGTAGATAAGTTTCATTGTCTCTTTTGCCTTCTCTAAAATTAGTACTCCCGTCATATTCACTCGGTTTTGGTATTTGAAAAACCACACAAAAAGAACTTTTTTCCGTTTCTGGATATTTTGCTGGTTTGTGCCGCTTGATATTATTTCTGGTTTCCAGAGTTGTAGAAAGATATTTTTGAGTGCTTGTGATATGATCTCTTTTGTACTCACTTAACTATTTTCGTATTTGATCGTTATGAGGTTGATTTTGTAACACATTTAAAATGAGAAGTCATTACTAGGATGTGTGTTAAAAAAAGATGTAAGAGTGAAAAACATATCAAAACAACATTAATATATATAAGAAACTCAAATATTAAAAAATGGAAGTAAAAGAAAAATAGAATATCTACATATACGTATTCTATTTAATGTTGATATTCCATTTTTCTATTTAATAATATGAAAAAGAAAAATGGAATATCAATAAAATATCTAAATATCAAAATAAATGAAAAATTTTTATTTGTCAATGACATATTATATTGGACCACAACTGGCTGGCTCAATAGCCAAATTCCTACATAATGTAGGCATGAGGACTCAATCCCATGTATGCAAATGCGCTGCCTAAAGTAGATCTACCGCCTGCCACTAGGCTAGATGTCATTTGCAATAAGTGGAAGTTTAGACAAAAAAATTTAATAATATGTGCCATAAAAGAACTTTCGTATTTTACATTTTCGAATATTTGTATTTTTTTTTACAGATTTTTCTATAAATTAATAATATTTATTTATAGATAAATTAATATCTCTATAAATTAATAATTTTTCAAAATTTTAACATTATTAATTTATAGAGGTTTATGAAAATTAGTGATGTAATCAATATGAATATATAATAGGGTTAAATTAGAAAATCAATCAAATTTTTGTATTGAAAATCTATATGAGACCATAAAAATAAAGCTAAATATCATATATAGAGACGGAGGGAATATATCACAGTAAACCCCTATTTACTTAATATGTTGGATAATATAAATCAAAATTGATAGATTATGTAGGATACTAACGGGATATGGTCATTTATAATTGTAAGAGAACATGTTGCAAAATAGAGAGATAATGACACATGTGATTAAAATATTATTAAAATTTAGATCACTTGTATACCTTTGAACGTTTACACAGTATGAGACATAGATGCTGGATTTGTTACACATTTACGGTTGGACAAAGAGATATATTATTAAAATGTAGTATGTATGATCAAATATACATACTACAAAATTTTAATTATTTTACTAAAACTAGCTTAACTATTAAAATCTATGAAATTTAATAAAAATTATTACATAATCATTATTATATAATCATTGTTTACAATTGTTTGTCCATGCGATTACTAACCTTAGATATAAAGTCTAATAGCCGAATCTTAAATCGAATATACCCAAATTAAAAGAAATTGAATTCAATGAAGTATTCAGATGGACCCTAAATTATACACATCTGAGAAACAAAGTCAAATCCAAACTGCAACACATAAACTGTACTTGATATATTTTTAGTTATTTTAGTCTTTTGTAAAAGAGATTTCTTTTAATAAATATTTATTAATTTTTAATTTTTATAAAATTTGAATAAATGTCATTGAACATGAACTATATCTATCCTTTAACTAAAACTAATATGGAAAATAAAAATATCTGAATGGATTCTAAATCAATAACCTAAATCCAAAAAAATCAATCCAAACCCAAATATCGAATAGTTAAATTTATCTAAAAAAACATAATTTTCATCAATTATCTTGTGGGTTTGAGATAGTAAGGCGCAACCTTCTATGTTGTTTTATTGGTTGGACAAAGAGATATATGTGGCAGTAAGAGATGGATGTGAATTGTGTTAGAGTTGGAACAAATGACGAATTGTTAGGTGTTACCAGTTAGTTTGTGGTGTTAACAAATTTATTGAACACGTATACTAATAAAGTATTGATACATATAGAGAAAATTTGTTTTTAATGGAGTTAGTAATCAAGTTAGTAATATATTGATGTACATGTAACAAGATATGTTATATGTTATATGTTTAAGAGCATTTCTAATGATATTTTATATCCTACTTTAAACTCTAAATTTAGAGAAAATGTGTCTCTAATGATTTTCTATTTCTTGCGAGATCTCTATCTTTTTTTTTCAATCAGGAGGACATTATTTCTTTTTCTATTTTTTAGAGTAGGATTTTCTATTTATATAATAATTCTTTAATTTGTAGTGTATTATTATTTTATCCTAAACAAAATTATATGATCAAATATACATACAAAATTTTAATTATTTTACTAAAACTAGTTTAATTATTAAAATCTATGAAATTTAGTAAAAATTATTACATAATCATTATTATATAGTTAAAATTATTAAATAGTACTTAAAAATATATGCAATAATAATTATTACATAGTTAAAATTATTGTTTGTTTCTATTTATATGATGTAATGAAATTTTATATTAAATTAATTATAATTTTACTAAATTTATTATTAATAATTTAATATAAATGAGTAAAATATATAGATTTGAAAAGTAAAAAGACATCTTAGAAATTAATAAAACTTCTCTATTTGTAGAGAAAAAGACTGAGCGAATCATTAGAGATGATTCAAAATGAGTAATACATGGAAAGAAAATGTGTTACATGCAATGAAATGGTTACATCAGAGCTAGTCTAACCTAATTTGATGTCTAAAGCAATTTGAAAAGTCATGCCCCTCATATATTAATTTTAATACTATAATAAACATTTGTTTACAATTGTTTGCTGGTTCGATTACTAACCTTAGACATAAAGTCTAATAGCCGAATCTTAAACCGAACATACCCAAATTATGAGAAATTGAATCCAATGAAGTATTCAGATGGACCCTGAATTATGTATCTGAAAAACAAAGTCAAATCCAAACTGCAACACATAAACTGTACTTGATATATTTTTAGTTATTTTGTCTTTTGTAAAAGATATTTTTTAAATAAATATTTATTAATTTTGAATTTTTATAAAATTTGAATAAATGTAATTGAACATAAACTATAACCAATATGGAAAATAAAAATATTTGAATGGATCCTAAATCAATAACCTAAATCCAAAAAAATCAATCTAAACCCAAATATCTAATAATTAAATATATCCAAAAAAATATAATTTTCATCAATTATCTGGTGGGTTTGAGATAGTAAGGCGCAACCTTTTATGTTGTTTTTCTTAAAATTATTCGTTTTGTTTTATCTAACAACTAAGTAATCTAGTAATCTTAATCATGTTTATTTACACTTTATACTTTTTTTAGCACTTGCAACATTGTAGAATTGAAGAGTGGCTTATGACTTGCATAAAAAATATTGACATAAAATAATGGAACGAATTTTAGTCAAACATATTAAATTAAAATGTTTTAGGTTATGGATTTTAAATTAGAAACATATAAGTTAAAAAGAACACATGCGGCCCTGAACCGTTTTCTTATTTATTATAACTTTTGCTGCCTAAAGGTGATGTTTGACCAGCTAGATAAAATAAAAATTGCTGAGATAAATATGTAATTAACAAAATTTGGTAAACCCCAGTTGACGCGGAATCCCGAAGAAATCGTCACTCCAAATTGTAAAGATAGTCCTTGGTCTTTAAAGAATTTGGGCAACCTCCACCTTAAGTATATCAAACCTAATATTGTTGTTGTTTCAACTCGCCTTCAATTAAGCAAGGTGGTGGAACCACGGAATGTTCACTCGAGTAGCCCCCACCTTTAGTATATTAAACCAAAGATTGTTGCTATTTCGACTCACCCCTTCACGCCAATGGCTAGGAATGACCACACAAGTGTGATGGAAATCACTTGATAAACCAGTTTGATCCCTTGGATATGACACACCAAAAAAGATCGAAAAGTTCACAAAGAACAAAATGAGAATCACTTTCAAATTTATTGATAAAAAGTTGGATGCCCACAAATGAGAATTACATGAGTTTATAAAGAAGAGAAATGACTATCTAGATTCTTCTGAACTTATTGAATGTCTTAAATATGAAGAGTAAAGACTACTAAGTAAATGACAAGTAAATGTCACAATTTACTATGACTTGAATGAGAAGGACTCTTGAACTTTTGACCTCCAAAATATCTTTTAGTCTTCCAAATTCGTCACTATTCATGGGCTGAACTTTAAGACTTGATTTATGACTTCTCTTGGACTTGTAGAAGGCTCAAAGTGGTTTGAAATTGGTAAGTATAAAGTCCAATGGATTCCTTATGTTGTTCTTTGTCCAAAAGGCCTTGAATAAATCCACAAATGCTCTCATTGTTCTATTTAGCCCGTGATCTTGTAATTGGACCGACTGGAATCGCCAAAACTTTCTCGTGATCTTGATTGCTTAGCTCCACTTTCTCCTTAGCTTCCTTTCTATTTTCCATGATCATATCACCTTTAGTAATTTTAGACAACCCCTTTAGTCATCTTTAAACTTTAAGGAACTCGATGTCATGAAAAAATATTAAGAAAAATAAACTCCTGAAATAAAATAGGGGAAATGTCAAAAGGAAAAAAATGCAGAGAAGAAGAAGAATGTAATACACAAATTACAAAGGAGGAAAAATAGATCTTCATAATATCAGAAACATACATAGATGAGTCACATTAATATATGTTTGGAACTAAAATATTCTTCAGAAATCAGAATCAGAAAAAAATATCTTTGGAATTAAAATCTCTCAAGTTTTCTTGTTATATATAAAATAAAGTTTAATTTGATTTTGAGCCCAACAGTAAGAAATGAGTCACATTAGCCCAAATCTAGCAAAACATTTTTCTTTTTCCTACTTGGACCGGTTTAATGCTAACTCTTATTGGCGGGTAAATTAGAGAATTATTGCGCCCTTTTTTGACTATTTTATCTAAAAGCGAAAGCTCTTATATTTTTTTTGTCTTTGATTTTTCACTCTAATAAAAAAAATTTATTATATAATCACAGGCGCATTGAGACGGCCAATAGACATTTAAAGCCGACCCGAATACCGAGTTCACTCGCCTACATCTTCCAAGTTTTATTTATACTAAACGAGTATTATTGTTTGTTCACTTGAATTCATTTATATCATGTTTGAACTTTAAATTCTCGTTGGTCTCTTTAGTTTTTCTAACGGTCGTTTTTGTATTGCATTGCAACATTTGGCGCCCCAGGAAATATTAGTTTCTCAAAATGTATAGTTTTATGTATAACAGTTTCATTTATAAGAATTTCCAATGTAATATCAAATTACAAAAGTTTTTTTCCCAATTTTTTTTTTTAATATTCAAATGTACTATATTGACTCTTATCACTATAGCTTAGTGATAACACATGTTACTGATTTATAATGTTTTGTCGATATTATAATTATGTCTAAGTTGTCAAAACGTATTCTACCAATATTTTTCTTAACACATATGGTAACCTTAAAAGTTATAAACATATGATGGTCAAAGTTGTGTTATCGTTGTTTTTTCAACAACAAAATAAGTAACCCTAAGCATATTTAACACCCATACTAATCTTGTTTTTAGAAAAGTATATTCTTTGTATAAATTTTTTAAAATATTTAAATAGATCGAAAATAAGAGTTTATATTCGTATTGAGATCATTAGAAAAATATAATTTTATTTCGTGCAGCAAATATCGAACCTACAAATATTTTATTGTTTCAGTTATACTTCTATCAGTTGACCACAATTTTCTAATTTGTGTTATTATTGTCACCTAATAAATATTAGCTTCGTTTTTATATAAAATATACAATTAGAAACTATTTATTGATAAATAACAAACAACAATAACATGTAAGAACCAACATAGATGACAACAGAACTGAAAAATAAAACAATAAGCATAGTAACTACTCCGGAAAAAAAACAACAAATACAACCCAAAAACAAACTCAAAAACATGACATTTTGAGAAGTTGCCACAGACATGTATATTCCATTTTTTTTTCTCTGATTGAGAGAAATCTTAGACTTTATTTTATGATCAAGAAAGACCGAATCTCTTGACTCGTTAGGATTATTGTAAAACTGTTGTAATATATTCAGATTTATGCTGTAAGAAATTGCCAATGAAACAATACAGTATTTAGTTAATTTTTACCATGACATACCAAACCAGTTGTGTAAGGAAGTTTATTGAAAGAGTCATACTAACAGATTTAGAACAATCTTGATTTTAGGTAAATGCATAATTTAATGTAATAGAATTTACTTTTTAAGTAATAGATTGAGTCTAGGCAGAAATAAAATTAATGGACCTTTACTCTATTAATATGTTGTATCTAAATTCTCATTTATTTAAATTTGGATTTAAATCTAAAAATAAAAATAATTTTTAGACTTTGATGGGTTGCATTTGCCTAGAATCAGGTCTGAGTCGGGCTCATTTTGACAATATACTGTATATATGCAAACTTAAATTTAATTTAGAATTCTTTATTTCGAAGAGTATAAATTTTGTAGATCCAATTTCAAACAATAAGATTGAGGAATGATCGGAAATCCTTGTGTTTTAAAGAGAAATATCTCTGAGTTTGTATCATCATTTCTCAAGTTTGGGTTTCGATATTTGCAATCAAAAGTTGATTTGTGTTTTCTGTGGAGTCCTCGTCGATCTTAACTTTTTTACTGGTCTGATTTTGTTTCTCATATTTTTTTTGGCGCATATTTCACGAACTTTAAATGTAGTTTTATGGCTCTTTTGCCTTGTTTTTTCTCGTTCACGTTTTTAGTGTTTGTTTGAATCTTTACTTGATTCTTCTTCTAATGAAGTAATTGCTTTGTTAAGGTTTCTCCTTAGCCTTTAGAATATTTTCTCTAAGGTTTGATTGAGCTTTAGATTTTAGGATAGTTTCCCTTTAGTATATTTGGTGAATCAACATCTGTATCTCGGCTGAGTTGTGTGCTGTAGTCATTAGTTTTCCCTTGGTTCAACCATGAAACTTTTGACATCGGCAATATCAAAGATAGAAACTTATCATTTTTT
Source organism: Lepidium sativum (assembly GCA_023374145.1). NCBI lineage: Eukaryota > Viridiplantae > Streptophyta > Magnoliopsida > Brassicales > Brassicaceae > Lepidium > Lepidium sativum. Next base: position 26,748 of record JAKUCM010007578.1, on the reverse strand, counting down.
TAAAGAAGACCAATCTGTAGTTTTTAATTAACATTTTCACAAATATCTACTGATCTTATTTGATTTAGACACGTAAGATCTGTAGTGCAAAGATTTCAACACGTCATGCGGAGCAGGTGAACACGTGTGAGCGGCTGTACCAGAATAGTCCTCCTCTCGTGCATTTTTGTGTCTGGAACTTTTTAGAGATGAATATAGACAAAACAAATAAATTGGTTTAAATTAAGAACCGGATACCCAACGGGTCACGGCCCAATAACCCGATTAGCGAGTCGAACTCGCTCCGTAAATCACATTTGCAGCATTGTGTCGTACAGATTGTTTATCTTTCTCGAAACGTTTAGGGCTCATCTTTCTCTCTCTCTCATAGTCCTCAAAGTACATCATCAGTGGCGGTTTTTTGACTCTAGCAAGTTTTTTATCAATCTTATGGTACCTTTTACTCTCTCTCTCTCCCTGTTTGTGTATCAATCTGAATCACTTGGTAAAGCGAAAATCGTAAAGAGGATTTGAGTTTCATTACTTCGCTTGGTCTTTGTAAATGGTACACAGTTCTAGATTCATCTCGTTTTATCCCTCCGGTGTGTTCGATTCTCGTAGATCTTAGATTCGGCTTTAATTGTGGTGAAAAGGGTGAGATTTTTGGAATCATAGGGGGTGTTTGGATTGATTTGTATCTAGAGAGTTGATTCGGATCTAGTTTAGGGGTTTTTGATGGAAGTAAAGGTTCCTAGACCTAGGGGTAGACCGAGGAAACGCCAGAAATTAGAAGATGATAACCGAAAATTGAACAATCGAGGGAAGAAGCAGGTTCTGGAGATTGAGCCGGCAGTGCCGGTATCCTTACTTGGTCGTTATGTGCTGAAAGATTTTGATGACAATGGAGTTTTTCTAGGGAAGATAGTGTCTTACGAGACTGGGTTATATAAAGTGAAATACGAGGATGGTGACTCTGAGGAAATGGAAAGTCGTGATCTTCGTCGTTTAATTATTGCGGATAGTTACTTGGACGATGAGTTATGCATTAGGAGGAATAAATTAGATAAACACATACTGAAGAAGGAAGAAAAGAAGAAAAAGAAATCCCCGGAGAACAGAGGAGTTGAGCTGCCAAATCAAGTAAATGGAGTTCAGAATCCTGCAGTTACGATCCCAAATTCTGAGGCAGAAGTGGAAGATGGTGATTTGTATAGTGATTCAGATTCATCTGAGTGCGAAGATAAGAGGGTTTCAGACTTTGATATTGAGGCCCCTCTTGTTCAACCAGTGGATTTACCTCCTTCATCAGGAACAATTGGTATTCCAGAGGAGGCTGTGGCACATCTCTTATCTGTATACGGGTTCTTAAGGTCATTCAGTGTACAATTGTACATCTGCCCATTTGAACTCAATGATTTTGTGGGAGCGTTAAATTTCCCGGGGCCAAGTTCTTTGTTGGATGCTGTTCATGTGGCCTTGATGCGGGGTGTTGAAGGGTCATCTTGAGAAAGAGTCTTCAGAAGGGTCTATCCTGGCTTCAAAATGCTTGCGGTAAGTGCAGACAAATTTTAATACTGTCCAAGTTTTTCTTGGGATTTTTGGTATTAAATTTTCGTTATTTGGGAAGTTTCTGTGTTGCTTGGTGGAAGTTCTTACAAAATGCTCTCATCTGCTGAGATTTTTCTGGTTTCATTAGTGTATTGATCATCTTACGGAATAGCTGATTAGGTCATTGGGTCAGGCATCTGAACTTTAAGGAAGCTAGTTATTTGCATATCTAAGGCGAAGTTAAATTAGTTATTTCAACCTTCCTTATTGGAGATGCTCTCTTCTGATACACATGTTTTAAACCCTATAATCAAGAACTGAGTTATTCATTGATGCGGTTGTTAGTAGGAAAACAGCCGTGACTACAAAGGAGTGCATAATTATCCTAGTAAATATCAGTACAAGTGGTTGAGAGAGCTTATTTCAGGATGTCTCACCTCTTTAGTTGTTAGAATTTCACAGATTTTGTTGCTTTGAATTCTGCAGGTGCATTGATTGGAGCTTGCTTGATGTCCTAACTTGGCCTATTTATCTGGTTCAATACTTTGCTGCGGCGGGGCATGCTAGTGGGCCGCAGTGGGACATTTTTAACAAATTTGTTGTTGATATGGAGTATTATTCCTTACCTGTTGGGATGAAATTGAGCATCCTGCAAATTCTCTGTGATGATATCTTTGATGTAGTAGATCTAAGAGACGAATTAGATGCCCGTGAAGAATCTGAAATTGGATTTGATCCTGATCGAGTTGCTATTAGTCTTCCTGAAAATGGACCTAGACGGGTCCATCCCAGATTCGCTAAAACTTCAGCTTACAAGGATAAAGGGGTTATTGATAGCTCACATCTGGATTCAAAATTTACTGAAGGCGGTTCAAATAACGTTAGCTCAGATCTGGATGGAAACAGCGATGAATGTAGGATTTGTGGAATGGATGGGACCCTTGCTTTGTTGTGATGGATGTCCTTTAGCATATCACTCAAGATGCATTGGTGTGGTCAAAATGTATATACCAGATGGGCCATGGTTTTGTCCAGAGTGCACTATCAACAAAATTGGGCCAAAGATTGCTCATGGAACCTCACTTCGAGGAGCTGTACAGTTTGGAATGGATCCACATGGGCGACTCTTCCTGGGTACTTGCAATCACTTACTGGTGTATGTTTTCGATTCCTTAATTCATACATACTTCTTTTTTTGGCAGTTATTGGAGTTAGAAAGCTGATCCTTCAATTTATGCCCCTGCTACATAATTTATGGCTGAGTGATTCCTAGACATGTAGTTACTAACACTTTTTGGCGTACATTAATCTGGAACGTTAAATTGTTTTTCTTTTCTTTTCTTGCTTTGACACTGATGAGCATCTTGGTCTTTCATTCTACATCACAGGCTTAACATATCTATCATTGGAGGGGCAGTTGTCAAGTACTACAATGTTAATGACATATCAAAAGTTGTACAAGTACTTTTATCTGCATCAAGCCATACACTAGAATATCTGGACATTTGCAAAGCGATCACCCAATACTGGGATCTTCAGGGATGCATGATCTCCTGGATGAATAGGGAGATTGATTTAGCTCAAGCAAAGGATAAAGAGGATGGTAAGGTTTCAGAGGTCACCAAGTCGGATGATGCAAAAATTTCCGGTAGAAATCATATACTGAAAGTGTTTGACCTCCCTGTATCTGCTATGGTTAGTACTGAGAATGCTGTTATAGGAGGTTCAAGTGGAATGCAGGAGAAGAAATTGGCTGCTGGTGTTGCATACTTGGGCTTATCGTTTAAACCCCATGGATACAATAATTTTTACACAAATGGAGAATTGGCTGTATTAGCTGCTGACAGTTTGGCTGTCCTATCTTCAGAGGAAACTCATGAGCCTGATCTTCGCAAGTACAGCAGTGCCAGGAAAGCTACATCAAGTAACATCTTAGTGCAGATGAAAGCATTTTCAGTAGTAGCCTCACGTTTCTTTTGGCCTAGTCCTGATAAGAAGGAGATTACTAGGGAAAGATGTGGTTGGTGTCATTCTTGCAAACTCACATCTGCAAGTAGGAGAGGATGCATGCTAAATGCAGCTGTAGCGGGTGCCACTAAGGGTGCTATGAAGATCTTCAGTGGCCTTTTCCCCCTAAAGAATGGGGAGGGCGTGCTTTCAAGTATTGCAGCATATATACTATACCTGGAGGAAAGCTTGCGTGGTTTGGTTGCTGGCCCATTTCTCAGTGAAACTCCCAGGAAACTGTGGCGAAAGCAGGTAGAGGAAGCCTCAAAATGCAAAGCCCTAAAAGCTCTCCTACTTGAAGTGAGTTTTTTTTTCCAATCTTATGTACTCTTCTTCTTGTTTCCTAAAACATAGGAAAACTCTTGGTCTATATCTCTCTGTTAAATTCGAAAATGTACACTTTAGTGTGATGTACTAGTGGTAATGGTTTTGTTATCATATGTGACCTATCTTGTTCTCAACGCCGCAATATGGTTTGTTAATCTTGGTTGCAGCTTGAGGAAAATATTTGCAGTGTTGCTCTGTCAAGCGATTGGTTTAAACTGATGGATGATTGGTTGATAGAAAATTCTATTTTCCATAGTTCTCCAGTTACTGTTGGGATTACACAGAAACGTGGACCTGGTAGGAAGAGGCAAAGGAACCAGGCTGAAGTTACAGCTGAAGGTTCTGATGATGATAGCTTTACTTGGTGGCGAGGAGGGAAGTTATCAAAAGTTATACTATTGAAAGCAGTTTTGTCACAGCGAGCAGTAAGGAAAGTGTCTTGTCATGGTATGCTTGTTAGTTATATTTTTATGCCACAAATTTTACACATTTTCACCATTTATAAGCAATTTGGTGAGTTGATTTTGTTTTCCTGACCCCAGCGGAAGCTATCACTGTAGAATCCTAAGCATGCTATTAAATGGTTTTTTGGATCCTCTAATCTGTTTTTTTTTCTTGATTATTAGGGGGTTCCATGAAGATCCCTGGGTTTAGTTATGGGGATGCTTCTTACATCCCTAGGAGAAACAGACGGACTATTTGGAAAGCTGCGGTTGAAAGTAGCAAGAACATATCTCAGCTTGCTCTTCAGGTTTGTGTCTATGTTCTATGCTTCCAGTTGGATTGTATAAGAGATAAGATTTTTTTTCTGAAATTCAATTTAACGTTTGGGTCAGGTAAGATATCTGGATATGAATATAAGGTGGAGTGAACTTGTACGGCCAGAGCAAAATCTCCAGGATGTGAAAGGCCCAGAGACGGATGCTGCCATTTTTAGGAATGCTCGTATATGTGACAAAAAGATTTGTGAGAACAGGGTTAGCTACGGAGTTTTCTTTGGAAATCAGAAGCATCTGCCATCACGTGTCATGAAGAATGTAATGGAGGTAGAGAAAATCCAAGATGGGAATGAAAAGTATTGGTTTCAGGAAGCACGTGTTCCCTTGTACTTGATCAAAGAATTTGAAGAGAGTTTTCATAGAGTGCAAATGCCTGCAACCAAGAAGCAATCCAATAAATTATCAAAGCTTCAGAGAAAGCAGCTGAAAGCTTCCCGCGTTGATATATTTTCATATATAGCCTTAAGAAGGGACAAGATGGAGAAATGTTCTTGTGCATCATGTGATAAGGACGTTCTATTACGGTAATCTTTGGTTTTCTTTACTTCTCGAGGTGGTTGTTTTTGTTTATGGTGTATTTCATTAACTTTTTCTTCTCTCTCAATACATCGGCAGGGATACAACAACATGCAGTGCTTGCCAAGGTACAAAACCATCCTCTTACTGCTTAACTTTTTGAATTTTGTATGCTAATTAGAAAATATGAGATTCTTTTGGAGCTCTCCTGGATCAAAAATGCAAGTTGCTGGTATCTGAAGTGAAACACCAAATAAAGAATTCATCACATGTTTCACAAGCTTGGGAACAGTAAATTTCTGTTGTGGCATATCAGTCTGTTTGTGTGACAGTGTTGGCTTGTTATGTTTTTCTCCTTTTTTAGGATTTTGTCATAAGGAGTGCACTTGGACGTCACAACACACAAATGGAAAAGTTGAATTTCTGGTCACCTGCAAACGGTGCTACCTTGCAAAAACTCGTTTTCAAACAAATGTCAATCATAGACAACCGACACATTCCCTAGTCATGGTTAATGGGCGACATCAAAATGCTGTCACTCCAGTCATCAAGATCAAGCCTCCTAGTCAACAATTACCAACCCAGAAACCGCGGGAGAACACTTCAGGAGTTAAGCAAATCACTCCTGATTCTACTGTGTCATCCAAGAGTAAACAGAAGACATTGTCGTGTGGAGTCATATGGAGGAAGAAAAATGTGGAGGACACAGGTGCTCTTTTCAGGAATCAAAACATTCTCTTGGCGGGAAGCTCTGATAAACCCGGTCTGGAACCTGTTTGTGGGATCTGCCAACGGCCGTACAATCCTAGTTTAACGTATATTCACTGTACAAAATGCGAGAGTAAGGAGATCATTCGTTCAATTAACATCTGGTTTTAAGTGTAAATTTCTTGAATTCCTCTAATGATATCTTACCTAATATCTAAATCTCAAATGTAGAGTGGTTCCACACTGAAGCTGTTAAGCTGGAGGATGCACAAATTCCTGAAGTAGTTGGGTTCAAATGTTGCAAATGTCGTCGAATACGATCCCCTGATTGCCCTTACATGGACCCCAAACTCAAGGAACAGAAGCAGATCAAAAGATTAGTCTTCAAAAACCAGAAACAAAGGCAATGCAATTCTGGGTTGGATTCTGATTCCGAAAGAATGTCAGAACCACAAGAGTCGAAACCTTCTACTCCCTTACCTGCTACTCCTATGTTTCCCCCTGAAGAAATATTTTTCCAAGAGGATGATCCTCTACTGGTCTCAGTTTCGAAAGTCGAAGAAATTACACCCAGTAATCTTGATCTTGAATGGAGCACCACTGCTTTTGCGCCTGGACCTCAAAAGCTACCAGTTAGAAGACAAGTAAGACGAGAAGATTCTAATGTAGACTATTCTGAACCGCAGACTATCCTGAAACCGGAAGTAGAGGAGCAAGCATTGCCTGTTCTCACAGAATGGGATTCGTCTGGCGAGCTACTATTCGACTACGGGGATATGGAATTTGAACCCCAAACCTATTTTTCGTTGACTGAGCTACTGACAGCGGATGATAGTGGAAGTGGTGGTCAGTACGAGGTAAATGGCGATAAGAATGTTTCAGTAAACCCTCAGTCCGAACCAACAGATGAAGAAGAGCTTGGTCCATGCCAGAGATGTTCACAAATGGAGCCATCGCCTGATCTTTTGTGCACAGTTTGTGGATTGCTAATACATTCTCACTGTTCCCCGTGGGAGGAGGAACCATCAGCCTTACCTGGAAGTGCTTGGAGCTGTGGTCAGTGCCGCGAGTGGCAGTAGCTAGAACCTGTGTTGTGAGTCCCTTCCACATTCTTTTGTACCCCTTGACATAATGAATCTAAGAGAAGATTGTATCCTACTCGCTTGGCTTATTATGGTAGATGAGCTTTTTTTTTTTTTTGGTGTGCTCGTCTCTCTGTTTTATTTTGTCCTCGTACATAGTGGATACGTGTTTTCTTAATATAATTGGCCTCCGTCCAGTGCCTTTGATATACGTATTGATAAGTGTTTTACGCGTAGTTTAGAATTTTCACAGCAACAACATTGTTCTCCGTACGGAGTAAAGCTTTAAACACGGTACCAGAAACTTCTTGACCCAATCATATTAGTCGCATTTCGGATCTCTCCATAACTTATCTTCTCATGGTAGACATCCAACGTGGAAGGAGTTGAATTCTTAACCGAAAGAGATATAGTGAAACTGCTAAAATGAGCAAAAGCAAAGCGATGCCTATGCTTGCTCTGATCACAACTGTTCTCGAATGAGAAGAATACTTTGATCTTATTTGTTCAGCTCCACTAAAGCATGGCTTTAGTTTGAATTCCTTAATGCCTCCACAAAGATTTTTGTTTCCAAATACTGAAATTATAGTAGCATTCTGAAACTTCCCTTCGTTTGGCACAATACCCTCAAGATTGTTGATAGATAGATTAAGATACTCGAGTGATGCAAATTTTGCGAAATATGTCGGTATACTTCCAGAGAGATTATTGTTTGAAAAATCAACTCTTTTAACATCTTTTAGCCCTCTTATATCTGGAATGGCTCCATCAAAATAGTTTCTTTGCAGCAAAAGTGTTTCCATCGAGAGAAAATTTCCTAAGGAACGTGGGAGTTCTCCAGATAAATTATTATTAGCTACAGATAGCAGAACAAGATTTTTAAGTTGCCCAACATCTTCTGGGATATCTCCTTCTAATTTATTATCACCAAAGCTAACATACATGACTGATGTCAAGTTTGCTATAGATGCAGGGATGTTCCCTTTCAGGTTGTTTTGACTAAGACCTAAATCAAGAAGCTTTGTCAATGATCCTATTTCTGAAGGAACACTTTGAGAAAGATGATTTGAAGATAAAAGAAGCTCCACCAATTTAGAGCAGTTGAATAGACCAATTGAAATCCCTCCTATGAGGAAATTGTTGCTCATATCCAAGTATTTAAGTCTGAACAAATGTCCAACCTCTTCAGGGATGGTTCCATCAAAAGAATTATCAGAGAGATTAAGCCGTAGAAAGAAGGAAAGATTACCAATAGATGGTGATATCACTCCGCCTAACTGCAATCCTCCAAGATCCAAATGAGTAACTCTCTTGTGTTTACGGCCACATGTAACCCCCTTCCAATTGCAGAGAGGGGATGAGTTATTCCATGAGGACAAAACAACTCTTTTTCCTTCAGAAACTTGAGACTTAAAATCCAGCAACGCATGCTTATCATCAGTAAACTGATATGTTTCATCAAGTAACATGAAAGCATTGAAAAATACAAGGATTAGAAAGAGTCTCATGCTTCTCATATTTTGCATTGAAAGTGGTAGAGACTACGCAAATGCAGGATGCCTTTGTCTTATTATTGTGATCGTAATTCATCATAAATAAATTAGATATAAAATAATATACATTTGTTCACAACCACATGAAAGAAACTACATGACTTCTAGCTTAGACTTAAAAGATAACATGATCGCTGTCTGAGTCAACTTTAGTCTACACCATACACTTTAGATATAGATCATATGGTAGAAATTGATTAATTAACAAAATCTCATGTTTTATTATTATTGCCAAATGATTTTCATAGTATAAATTCAAAGAGATATCACCATCTAAACAGAGCTTTAACTCAAGTTCTGTCTGAAACATTGGTCCTCGATTTTATCCCATCTCTAGATCATGAAGCAAATATTGAAAACTGTCCAGAGAGGTTTAAGTAAAGGATGAGTCCACTTTCACAAAAGACAACCAATTCACACGATATTCTCCATTAAGGCATTGAAAAATGCTTTTGCTCAGATTTTGCAAGGAATGCAACAAGAATCAAAGCAAATGCAATTTGCCTTTTAAAACAAACAAAAAGAAAAAGATGCAATTTGCCTTTGTCTTGCTGTGTAATTTATCTTCAAGGAAATGAGAAAAATAGATTTGCTGACTACCACCAAAACAAATACATTTCCCAAAATCGTGTGGACTTAAAAGATAACATGATTATCGTCTGAGTCAACTTTGGTGTACACTACTTCAGTGTAGTGTCTACATCAATATGATTTTAAAGAAATCTACTAATTGACGACAAGGTTTGTATTCCAAGTAACATTGTGAATCTACAAAGAGTAATCGAAGTAAATGGTGACGTTTACTACAGTTTTGAGTTTTTCTGAAACGACATAGGTTGCTTAAAAGCTCACACGCTGCAGCATTAGTCTTGATTAGCTTAAAGAAAAATTTACAAACTTAATCTTATAATTATATCCCCACAAACTCACCATTATTCTCTCTCATTTCATGAACAAATTTTAGTATTCTCTCAATCTTGTTGTCTTCTTTTTTTCAATGTAAAAATTTTCTTCATTCTCTCCCTCTTTCGCTATCTCTCTCTATTTCTTTCTCTTTCTCTGTTTCGAAATTAAAACTTCACGTAGAAGAAGTCAGTTTTGAACTTAAGAAATTAGGGTTTTTAAGAAATCGATTTGAAACTTTGGGGTTTTCACGAAATCAAACTCAAAAACTTAGGGCTTCAACGAAATTGAACCCGAAAGTTTAGGGTTCTCATGAAATTGAACTTGGTTTCTAACGTGTTGATTTTGTTTATGTTTTTCTTAGGGTTTTGGATAACATTTGAAGATTTCAAGTCATAACGTAACAAATATACAAATTTAAGGTAAAAATTGGTTAAGGTAAATATTGTATGAGAAGTTTTCGGGTTTAGATTTCATGGGTTTGTCTCGACTCTTACTTTGTAATTTGGCAGATTTTGGTATATTTTCTGGGGTTGTCTCGATTCTTAGTTGGTAGTGGGGTAGAGTTTGGTATAGTTTCTGGGTTTTTCTTCTTCTTCTTCTTTGTGTTTTTCGAAAGGTTTGATGGTAGTTTGGTAGATTTAGGTGTACTTCGTTTACAGGTTGGCCGAGTTTGTTTGTAATTTAGTAGAGTTTAGGTGTCACATTTTTTTGCTTGGCATAGTTTGGCCGAGTAAAAGTATAGTTTGGTAGAGTTAGTTTACAATTTGGTAAAGCTTAATTGAGTTAGCTTATAGTGTGACAAAGTTTAGTAGAGTTTGGTAAATTTAGTTTATAGTTTGATGGAGTTTGGTCGAGTTAGTTTATAGAGTGATAGAGTTTGAACGATTTTGTTTTTAATTATTTTGTTGTTTCTCAAATGTTGCTAATAACATCAAAAACGTCTGTTGGGTAGCACTAGAGATCGATTAATGTCATGGATGAGCTTCCACTACAAAAAAAATTTCATCAACTGATCCCAATCTATGTGAGGGTAAAATTGATAAGGGAGTATTGATTACGACGTCACAAGATGACTTTCGGATTGGTAGAGTTAATTTTATTATTCACTAGTATGGTAGAGTTTGTATATGCAATTAGCAAAAGTCTTATTTTTGTCATAGCGAGCAGTAACGAAAGCGGCTTGTCATGGTACACTTGTTTGTTATATTTTTATGCCACATATTTTACACATTTTCACCATTTATAAGCAATTTGGTGAGTTGATTTTGGTTTCCTGACCCTTATGGAAGCTATCACTGTAGAATCCTAAGCATGCTTTTAAATGGTTTTTTGGATCCTCTAACTCGTTTTTTCCCTTGATTATTAGGGGGTTTAGTTATGGGGATGCTTCTTACATCCATAGGAGAAACAAACAGACTATTTGGAAAGTTGCGCTTGAAAGAAGCAAGAACATATCTGAGCTTGCTCTTTGGGTTTGTGTCTACAATCTATGCTTCCAGTTAGATTGTATAAGAAAAAAGATTTTTTTTCCTTTTTTTCTTTTCTTTATCCTGAGATTCAATTAAACGTTTGGGTTAGGTAAGATATCTGGATATGAATATAAGGTGGAGTGAACTTGTACGGCCAAAGTAAAATCTGCAGGATGTTGTTAGTTAAGTTTGAAACTTGTTATAGTTTATAAGATAGATTGATTTTGCAGGAAATAATAGAGAGACACACATAGATTTAATGAGTTCCCAAGATCAAACCGATCAAGGTACGTCTCACCGGAGATTCCTGGAAAAGTATATAGTCAAGAGTGTTGGGATCTATTATGTTCTGTTTTCTTCATGTCTTTACCATGTTATGTTATTTAGTCGATTACCGAGTCAAGTGGCTTAGATTTAGGATAATAGCTGGAGTTGGTTAGTGGTCTTAGTTGTTTTGCTATTTTCTCGTTTAAGTATGTTTTATCTTTCTTTGTAAGCCACTATAAAAGACACTTGAAACTCATCAATAAAGGTTAAGCGATTTCAGTGCAAAAGCTTTATCTCACAATTGGTATCAGAGCAAAGTTGATCCCAGAGAGAGAGAAAAGAAAAGATGAGCGACGAAAAAATTCTTATGAAAATTCCTCATTTCGATGGTCACTATGACCATTTGAGTGAACTGATCGAAAATTTGTTGAGAGCCAAGAATATGTGGAATCTGGTAGCCAATGATTACACCGAGTTAGCTGTAGGGGTTGAAGAAACCAGCGCACAACGAAAGGAGCTGGAGGATCTCAAGACGAAGGATCACCAGGTGAAACATTATCTATTTCAAGCAATGGATCACACGGTGTTTGAACAGATTTTGGATCAGAGCACTTCCAAGATCATTTGGGATTCAATGAAGAAGAAGTTTGGAGGCAACGAGAGAGTGAAGCGTTCTCTTCTTCAGACGTTGAGACGAGACTTTGAGGTGCTGTCAATGAAGGTTGATGAAACAATTGACAACTACTTCAAAAGAGTGATGGTGGTCTCCAACCAGATGGGAAACAACGGGGAAGAGATGCCAAACTCAAAGATCGTGGAAAATATTCTGAGAACGTTGACAGACAAGTTCACTTACGTTGTGGTGTCAATTGAGGAGTCTAGAGACACAAGCAGTATGTCCATAGATGAGTTGCAGAGCTCATTGTCTGTACATGAGAAGAAATTCAAAAGGACACCACTTGAAGAAGAGATGAAGGCCCTGAATGTCAATGTTCGAGGAAGAGGCAGAGGAAGAGGAGGCCGAGGAAGAGGAGGTCAAGGAAGAGGAAGAGGAGGAAGAGGTCATGGCTTCAACAGAGCAATTGTTGAATGCTACAATTGCCACAAACTGGGCCATTTCCAAAACGAATGCCCAGAATGGAACAATGAAGCACACTATGCAGAGCTAAATGAAAAGGAAGAGGTCTTGTTAATGGCCTATGTGGAGCTTCATGGAGCACAAAGAAGCGATGCCCGGTTTGTTGATTCAGGATGCTCGAATCATATGTGTGGGGGATAAAGGCATATTCTCATAGATGAATAAAAATTTCACTCATCACGTGAAACTTGGAAACAACTACAAGCTGAATGTTGCAGGGAAATGCACAGTGAAGTTTGTGCTCAAAGGAGTGACTTTCACTGTAGGAGACGTGTATTATGTTCCCGAATTGAAGAACAATCTGCTGAGTGTGGGACAACTACAAGAGAAGGGACTGGATGTTCTATTTAAGGGAGGAGAACTCAAGACTTGTAGCATTTTTCACCCAACAAGATTAAAAATTGTGGAATCTGTAATGTGTGCAAACATGATGTTTGTGCTAATCGCAGAAACATGTGGGAATGCAGAAGAAGAGAAGTGCCTGCAGGTTGATGTTTCTAACAAAACAGAGCTGTGGCATCACCGCTACGGTCACCTAGGCTACAAAGGCCTACTCACTTTACAAAAGAAGGAAATGGTGGTGGGCTTGCCAGAAATTTAACAAATCAAAACCACGTGTGAAGCTTGTGTAAAAGGAAAACAACATCGAGTCCCCTTCCCTAAGAAAAGCACATGGAGAGCAACCGAAAAGCTGGAACTCATTCACTCAGACCTGTGCGGTCCGATCACTCCTTCTTCCAACAACCAAAAGAAGTACTTGATCATCTTCATTGATGATTTCTCTAGGAAAACCTGGATTTACTTTGCCTAAGAGAAATCAGAAGCCGTTTATCACTTCAAGATTTTCAAAACATTTGTTGAAAAACAAACTGGAATGTCAATCAAGTGTTTAAGAACATACAGAGGTGGAAAATACAATTATGGAGAGTAGAATGATTTATGTGACCAACATGGAATCAAGAGGCAACCAACCACAGCATACACCCCTCAACAGAATGGTGTAGCCGAGAGAAAGAACAGAACCATCATGAACATGGTGAGAGCGGTTTTGCAGGAGAAAGAAATACCAAGATCCTTTTGGCCAGAAGCTCTGCAGTGGGCAAACCATGTTCTTAACAGATCTTCTACCATAGCAATTAAAGAAAAGACTCTGGAAGAAGCTTGGAGTGACAAGAAGCCATCGGTGGAGCATTTCAAGATATTTGGCTGCGTGGGTCATGTCCATATCTTTGATGTCAAGCAAACTAAGCTTGATGACAAAAGCGTGAAATGCGTTCTATTGGGTTACAACAGTGAATCCAAGGCTTTCAAGATGTATGATCTAGTGGTAAAGAAAATTCACATTAGTAGAGATGTGATATTTGAGGAGGATAAAAGGTGGACACGGAAGGAAAATCATTGTATTGCAGAAGTTGTTGAGCTTGAGTGGGAAAATGATCAAAATGAAGAAACGGCTGATGTAGAATATGATTCTCAAACCGTAGAAGATGATGCAAAAACTGAAGAAAATGATACAGAAAATGAGAATCATGAACCGGAAGCTCAAACTCATAATCAACCAACTCAGTCCCAAGTTGGAGGAACCAACACCAGAATTCGAAGACCACCAACATGGCATGCTGATTATGTCCGAGGAGAAGAAATATCGAATACAGAGGAAGAAATCAACATGGCAAAGATCGATCCAGCGGAAGTTGATCATCTTAGTTTCATGGTCATCGCAGATCCGGTAAACTTTGAAGAAGCATTCAAACATGAAAAATGGAGAGAGGCAAAGAATGCAGAAATGAACACTATCGAAAAGAATCACACATGGTCTCTCACTTCATTGCCAAAAGGAGCTAAAGCCATTGGAGTTATATGGATTTACAAGACCAAGCTTAATGACCTAGAAGAGGTTAATAAATTCAAGGCAATACTGGTTGTGAAAGGGTATGCACAAGAATATGGAGTGGACTACACATAAGTTTTTGCTCCAGTTGCTCCAATGGATACAGTAAGAATGATTCTCGTTGTTGCTGCAAACAGAGGTTACAGAGTTTATCAGTTGGATGTCAAGTCAACATTCTTGCATAGAGAACTTGAAGAGGATGTTTATGTAGAACAACCCCAAGGTTACAAAATCGCAGAGAAGGATGAAATGGTATACAAGCTTCATAAACCTCTTTATGGACTAAATCAAGCTCTAAGAGCTTGGTTTAGTCACATAGAGGCTTATTTCATCAAAGAAGGTTTTACAAGCAGTCCCAGTGAGCAAACTCTGTTCATCAAGAAATATGGAGGTACTATTTTGATCGTGAGCATTTATGTCGATGATTTGCTTTTCACGGGGAACAATGATGAACTGCTTGAGAAGTTTAAGTGTTCTATGAAGAGGGAATTTTTGATATGACATTTTCAAGGAAAATGAGGTATTTCCTTGCCATTGAAGTGATACAATCACCAAAGAAAGGTATCTTCATATGCCAAAGGAAATATGCTGCTGAGGTAACCGATAGGTTTGGGATGCAGAATCATAATCTTGTTTGCAATCCGGTTGTTCCAGGTCAAAAAATTGGTCTAGACGAAGATGGTGAAAAGGTTGATTCAACTATGTATAAGCAAATGGTGGGACGTCTAATGTACCTTACTGCAACACGACCTGATCTAATGTTTGTGGTTTGCCTAATTAGTCGGTTTATGGCATCTTCGACTCTATTACATTTTTTGGTGGCAAAGAGGGTTCTACGCTATCTCAAAGGTACAATAGAGTGTGGTATTTGGTACATACATGGATCGGAGAGCAATTTGGTGGCTTATTCTGACAATGATTATGTTGGGGATCTGGATGACAGTAAAAGCACATCTAATTATGTATTCATGTTGAGTGGTGGAATCGTGGCTTGGTCCTCTCGAAAACAACCCATTGTGACACTTTCAACCACAAAAGCAGAATATGTTGCAGCAGTGGCGTGTGCGTGTCAAGCTATTTGGATGAGAAGGACATAAAAGGAGATTGGTCACGAACAAGCTGAAGAAATGGTGGTGCTATACGACAACACTTCAACCATCAAGCTATCTAAGAATGCGGTTTTACATGGGAGATCCAAGCACATAAGGGTACATTGTCATTTCCTAAGAGATCTAACTAAACAGGGAATTGTCAAGCTTGTGTACTGCAACACTGAGATGCATCTTGTGGATATGATGACTAAGCCTTTGAAGTTGGGTTCTTTTCAAAGGGCTAGAGCTGTGTTTGGGATGATCAAGTTGAGTGAACTTAATCTCTGAGAGAGTTAAGTTCAAGGGAGGATTTGTTGGGATCTATTATGTTATGTTTTCTTCGTGTCTTTACCATGATCTGTTATTTAGTCGTTTACTGAGTCAAGTGGCTTAGGATAATAACTGAAGTTGGTTAGTGGTCTTAGTTGTTTTGCTATTTTCTCGTTTGAGTCTGTTTTATCTTTCTTTGTAAGCCACTATAAAAGGCACTTGAAACTCATCAATAAAGGTCAAGGGATTTCAGTGCAAAAGTTTTACCTCACAAAGAGATTCACACTCTCCTTTACGACTCTCACCTTACAGATAAAGCAAACTCCAAAGACAACCGTGAAGAAGATGAAGAAGAAAATCACACACCCCTCACTTCATTCATCAAGAACACTCTAAGGATTCCTTAACTCTCTCTGTAACATAAACATAAAGGTATTTCCTCTCTCACTTTTCTCTTACTCATCCTCTCCAATACTTATACATCAAAACACCAGAACACGTGATGTTGGAGTCAACAGCAGACCTCTTCTGCACAAGACAGAGTTCTGATTCCAGAAGCCTCACATGAAATGTGTGATTCCACCTCACCACATCTCATTAGCCTCTTCCTTTTATGGGTTTAAAAGCTTCATGGGTCTTTCTTGTTGTTTCAGCCCAAGAAGACATATGGACATATCAAACAAAAGAAGAGAACAATAACAACACTATCAATTGGCACAAGACAAAGAAAGAAGAAGTCGGATCAAGGCTCCTAGCAGGTATGATGATTCAAGTATTTTGGCTTTTGCATTGAATATGGCTCAGTTGATAAATTATGAGGAACCTAGAACCTATCAAGAAGCTATTAGCAGTTCTGATAAAGAGAAGTGGTCGGAAGCTGCAGTTGAGGAAATGATTTCTTTGAAGAAAAACATGACATGGGATCTAATTGACAGACCTAAAACAGAAAGGATTATAGGCTGTAAATGGGTGTTTAAGCTAAAGCCAGGAATTTCAGGAGTTGAAGAACCTAGGTATAAAGCTAGGTTGGTGGCTAAAGGCTATTCACTGTTAGAGGGCATAAACTATCACGACGTGTTTTCACCAGTTGTGAAACACGCCACCATCAGGCTGATGATGTCTATGACCGTGATGTTAGACATGGAACTAGAATAGTTAGACGTGAAAACAGCTTTCCTAAATGGTGTTTTAGATGAAATGATTCCAATGGAACAACCAGAAGGTTTTACAGAAGGTGACAGAGTCTGTTTGCTAAAGAAATCTATTTACGGATTGAAGCAGTCTCCTAGACAGTGAAACTTGAGATTTGACAAGTTTATGAAGTCACAGGGATATAGCAGAAGTGAACATGATCCCTGTGTCTATTTCAACTATGTTGAAAATGACAGTTTGGTCTACTTATTGCTATATGTGGATAACATGTTAGTAGCTGCTAAGAACATGAAAGAAATTTCCAGATTAAAGAAGCTACTAAGTGCAGAGTTTGAAATGAAAGATTTGGGTGATGCAAGGAGAATTCTAGGTATTGATATCATTAGAGATAGACAAAAGGGAACTCTTACTCTATCTCAACAGAGCTACTTAGAAAAAATTCTAAAGACATATGGCATGGAACAAGCAAGACCAGTATAGACACCCATGGGAACACACTTCAAGCTATCTAGTACAAAACCAGACAAGAAAGAAGAAGCAGAAGAAGATATGAAGTCTGTACCTTACGCCAGTGCTGTTGGTAGTTTGATGTATGCCATGGTTGGTACACGTCCTGATTTGGCATATGCAACTGGTCTTGTCAGCAGGTTTATGAGTGCTCCTAGCAGAGAACATTGGAAAGGGGTCAAATGGATTCTAAGATATGTCAAGAATACATTAGATCTGAAGCTCGTATACAAGAAACCAGATGTATTGAAAGTAAGAGGGTACAGAGACAATGATTTTGCAGCAGACTTAGATAAGAGAAGATCTATTACCGGATATGTGTTCCAGGTTGGAGAGAACACTGTGAGTTGGCGATCATCTCTTCAGCACACTGTGGCTCTCTCAACCACTGAAGCCGAGTTCATCGCACTGGTTGAAGCCAGAAAGGAAGCTTTGTTGCTGAAAGGAATATCTTTGGAATTAGGGTTTCCTTAGAACGATGCATAAATCCTCTGCGACTCCCAGAGTGCTCTCTGTCTGTCAAAGAACTATTCCTATCACGAAAGGACAAAACACATTCATGTCAAATACAATTTCATAAAGGAGCATGTTTCAGATGGAACGATTAAGGTGAAGAAGATAGATTCGAAAGTAAATCCAGCAGATTTATTTACTAAATCTATTCCTGTTATGAAGTTCGAAGAAGGTTTACATAACCTGGGAGTGCTTCGGCACTGATTCTCGTTCTTGGTGAAGAGAAGAAAGGCTCTGGCGGTTGAGTTTGGAGGAAAAAGGGTCATCGACAAGGTTGCATGTCGATGATCTGAACAGATTCGGCGGTTGCATGTCGAAGAGTGAGTTGATCGGAGGTTGTCAGCTCGGAAAGAGGAAGAGACGCGAATGGGAAAAGTCGCGAAGGAGAAGAGTCGTGGAGAGAAAGAAAAAGGAAGGGAGAGAAAGAAGAGAGAGATTGAACCGAGGTGGAGAATGTGAGGATCGTTTCATATCCTCTCTTCTCATTAAGCAGATGGGCCGGCTCATGTGGGCCTTAACATGGGCCGCGTGCTTTCTGGTTCGGCCTGCTCCATTAGCTGGATCAGATTCTTCTTCTGTTGGGCTTCTTCTGGTTTCTCAGGCCCATGACGTTTTGGTGAGCGCACTGCTTCATGATTAGCCTCATCACAAGAAGAAAAGCAGTCAAAGTGTAATGTAATATCATAGAGGCATAAGTAGGGACTAAACTATATAACTTTAAGGTTGTATGTGTAGCACAATTGTAGTAAGAGTGAAAAAGACTAGAGAGGAATGAGTTGAGAGCTTACAAGAGGAGTTCTTGTGTTCTTGAGGGTTTCTTTCTCTTGGTGAGGTCTTTGGGGATTTCTAGAGTGTGTAAGGAAAACATATTAAGCTATAAACCACCAAGGATTGGTTCTTAATCCTTCGAGATGTACCAAGTCCGGTTTTAGTACTTGGGAACTCGTAAATTGGTGCGTCTTACTTTCTTGTTCTTACTTCTAATCAACAACAAACAACAAGTCAAGTCAAGATAAATCACAACATAGCCTTAAGAAGGGATAAGATGGAGAAATGTTCTTGTGCGTCATGTGATAATGACGTTCTATTACGGTAATCTTTCGTTTTCTTTACTTCTCGAGGTGGTTGTTTTTGTTTATGGTGTATTTCATTAACTTTTTCTTCTCTCTATTCATCGGCAGGGATACAACAAGATGCAGTGCTTGCCAAGGTACAAAACTATCCTCTTACTGCTTAACTTTTTGCATGTTGTATGCTAATTAGAAAGTATGAGATTTTTTTGGAGTTCTCCTGGGTCAAAAATGCAAGTTGCTGGTATCTGAAGTGAAACACCAAATAAAGAATTCATCACATATATGGCAAGCTTGAGGACAGTAATTTCTGTTGTAGTATATCAGTCCGTTACATACATAGCGGATACGTGTTTTCTTAATAAAATTGGCCTTCGTCCTCTGTCTTTGATATACGTATTGATTAGTGTTTTTACACATAGTTTATCACAGTGAGTTCGGTTCCTAAGATTTGGTCGGTTTGGTTAAGAGTCTGGAGCGTGAGAAAGCTAAGCAATGTCACAACATTCGTCTTTTGTCTGCAATTAACACAAATATTCTTAAACATATTACATAAAAAATAAAGAAAAAACCTCATATTTTCAAGACATTGTTTTTGATGCCACATAATCGGTAGTTTTAAAATAAGTAGAAGAAACCATATACACTTTAACGTCTAGCTGTTTTTCTGACTTTAAAGAAGCTGTCCTTGATTAAAATTAACTCCTTTGCAGCTTCACACATTGCCAACCTGTTCAGCGGATATTCTTCACAACACCTAAGTCCCACCTCCAAAACTAATGTTAAACATTCTGCAGCTGGGAAACCGACTCTTAAACCGCTGTGAAGAATCTGTTGGTCAACAATGTCCAATACTCTTTCTGACAATGCCAACTTGGTGTAGCTATGGAGAGTAAAGTTTCCTCCAAATAATTCATTGGTTGGTCGTTTTCCAGTGACTATTTCTAGAATGAGAACTCCAAAGCTATACGCATCGCCTTTTATTGATGGTTGTCCTCCCATTCCATATTCTGTATCATTAATCATAGAAACAATATTGTATTGAAAATTTAGAATACTAATTTAATCACAAAAGGTTATAGATGTGTGACAATATTACCAGGTGCAGTGTAGCCAATCGTTCCTCTGACGCCGGCCGAGCTGAGTTGGTTGAGAAAGGACTCCTGGTTGAATTTGAGGAGAATTTGGGCCAAACCAAAGTCGCTAACATGCGCCATTAGGTCATTGTCTAGAAGGACATTGCTTGGCTTGAGATCACAATGAGCTATAGGTTCATGACAATGAACATGAAGATATTCCAAAACAAAAGCCACATCTATGGCAATGTTGAGCCTTTCCAGCAGTGTCAAGGCTCTTGAGGGCCTACAAATCTCTTCAACATCTTCAGGGTGCAACCACATATCCAAACTTCCATTAGGCATGAACTCATAGATTAGAGCTCTGAATTCGTTTCCTTGGAAATCAATACTTGAGCAAGCCGTCAATAATTTCACAAGATTACGATGCCTTATGTTCTTGAGAGATTCACATTCTGCCATAAAGCTCTTCATTGCTCCACGTCTTTGCATGTTTAGAACTTTCACTGCAACAACCTTGTTCTCTGTAGAGAGCAAAGCTTTAAACACGGTACCAAAACTTCCTGACCCAATCATATTTTCTGAAGAGAAGCCATCAGTCGCATTTCGGATCTCTCCATAACTAATCTTCTCATGGTAGACATCCAATGCAGAAGGAGTTGGATAATCAGTCTTCCTTCTTTTTCTGAACAAACAAAGATATACTGAAGCTGAGAAAATCACCACAAGCAAAGCCATGCCTATGCTAACTCCGATCACAACTTTTTTCAAACGAGAAGAATGTTTCGATCCCATCAGTGGAGCTCCTATATAGCAGGGCTTTAGTTTGAATTCCTTGATGCCTCCGCAGAGATTTTTGTTTCCAAATACTGAAACTATAGTAGCATTCTGAAACTTTCCTTCCTTTGGCACACTTCCCTCAAGATTG
Source organism: Lepidium sativum (assembly GCA_023374145.1). Taxonomy (NCBI): domain Eukaryota; kingdom Viridiplantae; phylum Streptophyta; class Magnoliopsida; order Brassicales; family Brassicaceae; genus Lepidium; species Lepidium sativum. The sequence goes on along the minus strand of JAKUCM010007578.1, from coordinate 5,971 downwards.
TTGATGGATAGATTAAGATACTCTAGCGAGGAAAAGTTTGCAAAATATGTAGGTATACTTCCAGAAAGATTATTGTTGGAGAAATCAACATTTATAACACCTTTTAACCCTCTAATATCTGGAATGGTTCCGACAAAATAGTTTTCTCGCATCCAAAGGTTTTCCATCGAGAGACAGTTTCCCAAGGAAAATGGGAGATTTCCTGATAATTTATTATACTCAACAGATAGTGTAACCAGATTCTGAAGTCGTCCAACATCTTCTGGTAGAGAGCCAGTTAAAAGGTTAACTGAGATGTCAAGTTCAAGAAGAGGCTGAATTTGCATAATTTCTTGAGGTATAGTCCCATCTAACTTATTATACGCGATCTCTAGCCGAAGCAAAGAAGTACAATTACCAAGATGTGGAGGAATGGTTCCTTCAAACACATTGTTGTACAAATTTAGTGTGTCCAACCTAGTAAGGTTACCTATAAAGGATGGTATCTCTCCAGAAAGTTTATTTGAACTTAGATATAAATTTTCCAATCTGGAAAGCTTACTAAGAGAAGTTGGGATTACGCCTGTCAACATATTTCTAAGCAACAGAAGACGTCGTAGGTTGATGAGATTCCCAATATCATGAGGAATGCTTCCAGAGATGAAATTTGGTCCAAGGTCTAAATCAATGAGGTTCGTGGTGAGATTTACAATGGAAGTAGGTAAATGACCCCCGAGCCTATTCTCAGAAATTTGTAAGCTCTCTAGTTTGGTGCAGTTAGTGAGCTCAACAAGAAATTCAAGGTCACTAGAAGATTTACTTCCTAAAAAATTACGCTGAAGTAAAAGCCATTGAAAATTCCTTAATTTCCCGAATCCCAGAGGAATACTTCCTGTCATGTTGTTATCATTGATTGCCAACTTTTGAAGAGTTGAGATATTGGCAAGACTTGTCGGAATGACTCCTGTGAAGTGATTAAATGCCATCTCTAACTCTACTAGGTTTGGTAGCAGCTTACCAAAATCAGATCTCAGACCACCTAAGAAATTATTATCAAAGATGTCTAATCCCTCAAGTGATGACAAATTGTAGAGGGCAGGAGGAAAAGGACCTGAGAAATTGTTCTGGCCTATAGAAAAGTACACCATATGAGTCAGTCTAGCTATATCATCTGATATTCCCCCTTCTAATCTATTGTCACGAAACGCAAGTCTTCTGAGTGATGTCAGGTTTGCTAGAGACGCGGGAAGGTTCCCTTTAAGGGTGTTTTGATTAAGATTTAAATAAAGAAGCTTTGTCAATAACCCTAGTTCTGAAGGAATACTTTTAGAAAGATGATTTGAATTGAAATAAAGCTCCACCAATCTAGAGCAATTGAACAGACCAATTGGGATCCCTCCTATGAGGAAGTTTAAGCTCATATCCAAGTATTCAAGTCTGAACAAATTTCCAATCTTTTGAGGGATGGTTCCACCAAAAGAGTTACCCAAGAGATCAAGATGGATAAGGAATGAAAGATTACCAATTGATGGTGATACCACTCCGCCTAACTGCAACCCTCCCAGGTCTAAACTTGTAACTCTCTTGTGTTTGCGGCCACATGTAACCCCCATCCAAATGCAGAAAGGGGATGAGTTATTCCATGAGGACAAGATAACTTGTTTGCCTTCAGAAACTTGAGACTTGAACTCCAATAACGCCTCCCTATCGGTTTCATCAGTAAAACGATATGCTTCATCAAGTAACATGAAAGCACTGAAAAAAGCAAGTAAAAGAAATATTCTCATATTTTGCAGGAAAGTCAGCATAAGTGAGGAATACAATGTAAATGGTGGTAATGCAACTTATAGAAGGTAAACGTAATCGAAGATGCAAGAACATTTAAAAATGTAGTAAGTCAAGTGAACGAGACCACTTTCTCTAAAAGACAAAACCAAATTACACGATACGTTTCATCAACTCAGAGAGCATTGAAAGAGTCCAATTTTTGTCATTTATTGCAAGGAAAGTAATGGGTACGCAAAATAAATTCATTTTGTGATTGCTATTCATCTTAAAGAGATAAGAAAAATACATTTGCTACAACAAAAACGAATTACCTTGTAAATATGTAACCAACATCTTTTCAGTTTAATTTTCTACCACACCTTAAAAATATTATTGACTAAATATTTCATCACACATTACATCATATCTCATGAAGTCTAGAGCAACTATTGTTTTACACCCAAATATATTATTTTACTGGGAACAAAATATTAAAGTATATGGAAACAAAATCAAAATATTAAAATGATAGAGAATTATGTCCAGCCACAAGCATAATGAGTCATACCCAATCAATAACTTAAGTTACTAGTTGGAGAATTCACTTACCGTATATACTAGTAACACCCTCAATCCCCTATCTAACCAACGTTGTGTACTTATCATAAAATCATGATATCTTCTATATAATAAAAGAATAGTAATATTTGGAATTTCCCTTACTACATTGAATAATATTTCATAGAATGTCATTGGATTTTACAATATTTGTTAAGGTATTTTGGGGAGATTATCCTCGAAGTTCAAGAATTTATTGAGTAGATCATGATTGATTATGTACTTAATTACCAAATTCAATTGAAAAAGTATTTATGGTACTTAAATAATTCAATTAATGCTGGAGATTTCATCCGATCTAAATAATTAGTATAATAGATTTCAAAATGAAAAATTTAAGATCTAATTTTATACCATTTGATCATAAATAAGTATTAAATAAAATAATACATTTGCTCACAACCACAAATAAAACTGCAAGACTTTTAGCGTAGACTTAAAAGATAACATTATTGCCTTAATCTTATTGATTAATTAACAAAATGTCATGTTTATTATTGCCAAATGGTTTACATAGTATAAATTCAAAGAGATGTCACTATCCAAACAGAGAATTAACTCAAGTTCAATCTGAAACATTGATTCTCGATTATAATCTCATCTCTAGATCATAAAACAAATATCAAAAACTGTCCAGAGTGGTTTAAGTAAAGGACGAGTACATTTCCACAAAACCAAGAAAAGCTCTTGCTCAGATTTTGCAAGGAAAGTAACAAGAAACATCTTCTCTCGTTTATTTAATGCAAAATAATTTTTATATAAAAAAAAAGTAACAAGAAACAAAGCAAATGCAATTTGTCTTTTATAACAAAAAAAAGAAGAAGATGCAATTTGCCTTTGTCTCATAGTGTAATTTATCTTCAAGGAAATGAGAAATAGATTTGCTGACTACCAAAAACAAACACATTTCCCAAAATCGTGTGGACTTAAGAGATAACATGATTATCGTCTGAGTCAACTTTGGTGTACACTACTTCAGTGTAGTAGCTACATCAATGTGATTTTAAAGAAATCTACTAATTGACGATAAGGTTTGTATTCCACGTAACATTATAAATTTACAAAGAGTAACCGAAGTAAATGTTGCCGTTTACTCATAGTTTTGAGTTTTTTTATGAAACGATATAGGTTGCTTAAAGCTCATATGCTGCAGCATTAGTCTTGATTAGCTTAAAGAAAAGTTATACAAATAAAATTATAATCCCACAAACTCACCATTGTGAGTCCCTTCCCAAATTTGAACTTCCACGATCTTTTATTCCTTTAGTTCTTGAAAATAGCCACTAAGTGAGAATTTGAACTTCCACGATCTTTTATTCCATTGTGAGTCCCTTCCCAAATTTGCATGTAGTCATTGCTAAACCAAATAAACAAACCGAAATACATAGGCTTACATGTGATCTGAAAAGGTTATCTGTGTCATTCCTCTCAGCAACCATATTGTGTGGAGCTCTTAAAAAGGAAAAATTCCAGCAAAGGTGAACAAAATCATCATTAGACGGTCTAGGAATAAAACCCGAAACTCGAAACTCGAACCAAAAAAGATGAACCGAACTCGAACCTAACCCGACGAAATACCCGAATGGGTTCTAAATTTATGTACCCAATATATTTTTTGTTAAATTTAAGTTTTTAAACTTATTTCTATTATAATCTTTACTAATTTTAAAATTGTACATAAATTTTTATATAAATACCTGAACTTGAACCAAACTATATCCGAACCGAACCCGACCAGAAAAATAGAAATACCCGAGTAGGTTCTAAATTAATAGAGCCAAAAATCCAAAACCAGAATGGACATGACCCGAACCCAAACGGGTACCCGAATACCCAAGGCTGTGGACTATGTTACAAAGACCGTAGGTGAATCATAGGGACTGGAATTGTACCGTATAACTTTTTTAACTGGTGTTTCTTTGACGTGACTAGATATCCTTAAGATTTTAGTCTCAATAAATGAAAATTTTGGTGTCCTTGTTGTAACACTGTGAACTACAACAGAGTTTTTACAATTTAATTTTAAATTTTCAGTGTATACACTACAAGAAAACAGGGGTAAAACCGACAACCTTTCCGACCGTGTAGTTGTTGTCGGAATTTTCCGACAAGGAAACCGACAACTGGCCACCGATACTGCACTAGAAGAAGAGTTGTCGGTTGTGGTCGGAAAATACCGACGTCTTCCGACAACCACCACATTACCGACCGTTACCGACCGTCTGTTCCGACAACCACCACATTACCGACCGTTACCGACCGTCTGTTCCGACAACACCTCCGACAACCACTCACACACCTATACGTCCGACAACCATACCGACAATAGGCCACCGATACTACAGTAATATGAAGCTTACCGACCGTTTCCGACCACATTTCTATTTACCGACCGTTACCGACCATTACTTTTACCGACTGTTAGCGACCACACTTAATTACCGACAACTGCCGACAGGACAAGTAAAAACGTTCTCCATATGTCATTTTCAGTGTAACCGAAATTAGGTGAAAACGGTCGAAAACTGTCGAAAACGGTAGGAAAGTTAATCCTATATAACCACACACGATCATGTTGTGATCAAGAAAACGTATCAAACAAACAAAATGTCAAATATATATTTTCGAGCTTGGATGGATCAAGAAAAAAACGATCCTGAAACGGGCTTACTCACCCGGGAGTATGCTGATGGGATGAAACAATTTATGGAGTTCGCTGGAAATCAAAGCATTACGCGCGAGACAGGTAAGATGTATTGCCCTTGCCGTAAATGCAAAAATATGAGATTTATTTCAGTAAGACAAGTTTGGCTCCATTTGTATAGTAGAGGTTTTATTCCTGGGTATAAAGTATGGTACTCGCACGGAGAAGATCCATCTATGGTTAATTTTGCTAGTACTAGTGGAAATATAGATAATGGTTTAGGTACTAGTGGAACTATGAATGTAGAAGGTGAATGTATGGTTACTGCTAGTAGTGGTAATGAATGTTATGGTAGAGGAGTTGTTGTCGAACCGGCAGTGGAAGGTGAGAACGTAGTTGGAGGAGTTGTTGTTGAACTGAACTACTTAAATTATAAAATATATATTATATATATGAAATCTCTAAAAGAATATAATACTTATAATTTATTTATTTTAAATTCCTGCATCCTGCATTGTCGGCTAGGTTGTTAAAAATAACACAACTCGTTTGGTAAAACAAGTCATATTCATTTTTGTTTTTTTAGTCAACTAGCCTACTGACTTTTAAATTTCACTCCTACTGACTTTTCGATCCCTGGTGCCACGAGAATTTTTAAAGTGACTACACCACTATATCGTTTCATTAAAACGATATGCTTCATCAAGTAAAATGAAAGCACTGAAAGAAACAACTATAAGACAGAGTCTCATATTTTGCCGGAATATGAATATAAGGGAGGAAGAAATTGCAAATGGCGGTACTGGTAACGCAAGTAATGGAGGACAAACATATAAGAAGATGCGAGGCTTTTCCAAAATGTGGTAAGTCAAGTAGTCCACTTAGTCAAAAAGAAAACAAAAACAACTCACTTTAGTATTTAAAGACATCAATTAATGGGATTTTGAAGATATCTACCGATTG
>JAKUCM010007577.1:0-19110 GCA_023374145.1 Lepidium sativum | reverse complement strand
TTTTTTATCACTGAACTTAAATTTAAATGTAGCACATGAGTTCGTGTATGATCGGCATTGAGCATAAAATTTTGAAAGGTTTTGGCCATTTTCCCGAAAATACGCTGGTGGGTTGTACCAGTCAATTGGAGTCAACGATCCAAGTTCGAGAGTTCCCGTAGATGGAAAGCATAGAACAACCGTACAAGATCATACAACTATCGCAGCAGCGGATCTATCTTTGATTCATACAGGTTTGGTAATAGAAGAGATCATTTGTTTGATAACAACAAAATTTTGGACGGCAAAAATTTGAATATTTGGATTACTTGTATACCTGTAATCTTTGTAGTAAAAAGTTTTTTTGTTTATTTTCTTATTACACATTTGTTTCTTAACTGGAGTGCATTTAAATGTTCGAATAATAAATTAAAGACTCTAAACCTCTTGTCAAAGCATATTTGTTAGTTGTTCTTGAACGATGAATTCAAATAAAGTTGGTAAAAAATGCGAGTAGTCAAGTTTTGACAGCATAACTAATCTCAATCATAATCAAGATGGAATTTTTGGACCCATCATGTGTAATCTTGTTAGCAAGTGGATAATAATAGATGTAACTATGTAAGAGTTCTTTTATTTTATTTTTCTTTAGAACTTATTGGAATATGAGTTGTATAGAATTTGAATGATTATGATTTTTATAGACCCTGAAAATTTTAGATAGAATTAAAGAACTTTTACAGTATTTTATCAAAAATATATACATAATCTCACATATTTTTACTCTCTCATAAGTACTCTAACATAATATCAAATTTTTCGTAATATACTATTATATAATATAATTGTATTAATATAACTTTTAGAGTTTTATAATTTGTATTTCTATAATATTATTTCTAGATTTCTTTTTCCTAGTTACTATCTTACCTTTAATTGTGAATAATGTTTTTTCATATATTCTATTTATATAAAAATTTGTTTTTTTTTGGAGTTTTAAACATCTATTATCACTGAAAAACTAATATAAAATTACTTAATATAATTTTTTCTATAGCAATTATTTTTAGTCAAATATTATTTTATTTTCATTTTACTAAAATATTTTTATTTTTTGAAAAAGTATATTTTTCAGAAAAATAAATTTAAAATCTTGAGATAACACATGAGATTTTGAATGACTCTTTTTATAAACAAAAAGTTTTAAAATTAACATATCAATAAAACTAAACTTTAAAATATTTGTAAAGTCATTTAAATTCATTTTATTTGAATAACACATAATTTTAAATAATTTTTTTTTAAAAATTATATCGAATAACACATAACTTATAACTTTTAATAATCGTAAGTAAACTTTTAAAAATATCAAAACTATTAAAAAATTTAATTCATTTTCTTAAAAACAAAATTAGATAGCATAAAATTAAAAAAGCTTATAACTTTTTATAAATTATATAACCAATAAATCTCTTAGTCTCGATATATATTATTTGTTATGTTGACAATTAGATGAGTCAGCGAAATAGTAGTCTCATCGAACGGGTGAGACTTCATCTTCAACTAAAGAGTACGACAACCAAATCTAACATCGTGAAGTAGAGGAACGTTCTTTAGAGCTTGTTTCATAGTCGTCTTTGCAAATAGGCAAAAACAAGCTCTTTTCCTCCCTCTTTCTCTCTTTCTCTCTCTCTCAAAACTTCAAAAACCGGGTGTTTTGACCGAAGACATTCGAATAAAACAGCACATGTCTTGGGTTTCTATCTGATCTAGCACATTATACAATTTTCCCTTTTTCGTTTAGGTGATCAAAAAGGAGACTCTTTTTTGTTTTTTTTTTCATTTTGAGCCTCTGGGTCTTCTCTTTTGATTGCGTTAGTCAACGGCCATGGCGGGTCGTAGAGATAGAAGCCAACAGGTCCGTGGATCTCGAATTGCGATCGCCATCCTCATCGGTATCTTTATCGGTTGCGTATGCGCCTTTATGTTCCCAAATGGGTTTTTCAACATCACCAACTCATCGCTCTCAGTAAACGAACGCCTTTCGAAATCGACCAACCAGGTACTGCATGTTGTGGAGCTCTAGATCGACTTACATTGATTGATTGACATAAATTGAGAATCTTTAGTGGCCATGATAGGTTTTTCTTTATTTGAACTGTGTCTAAACATGAAAATATTAATTGGTCATGTGTTTGTTGAAGATTAGTTGAACATATTTATGAAATTTGTTGGGTTAAATACTAGATATTGTGTTTAAATCTGGAATTTAGTTGAGCTTTTTATGAATTATTGAGGTTTGAAGATGTGAATTTGTAGTGAAACTTCATCACATTGCGTTTTTCTTGTTTAGGTTGGATCAGCAGCTTGTGAATCCCCTGAACGAATCAAAATGCTGAAATCAGACTTTGCATCTCTCTCAGAGAAGAATGCAGAATTGAAGAAGCAGGTCAGAGAGTTAACAGAGAAGGTCCGGTTAGCTGAACAAGGATCAGATAACGCACGGAAACAGGTTCTAGCTTTGGGAACACAGATTAAGGCGGGTCCTTTTGGAACTGTCAAGAGTCTGAGAACTAATCCAACTATCGTATCTGATGAATCTGTAAACCCAAGATTGGCAAAGATTCTAGAAAAGATTGCTGTTGATAAAGAGGTAATTGTGGCACTTGCAAATGCAAATGTGAAACCGATGTTGGAGGTTCAGAGATTGCTAGCATAAAGAGAGTGGGTATAACAAACTACCTGGTTGTGACATTGGACGATTACATTGAGAACTTCTGTAAATCGAATGATGTTGCATATTACAAGAGAGATCCAGACGCGGACGTAGACAGTGTTGGGAAAACCGGAGGTAACCATGCCGTTTCTGGGTTGAAATTCCGCGTGTTAAAAGAGTTCTTGCAACTCGGTTATGGTGTTCTTCTCTCGGATGTGGACATTGTCTTCTTGCAGAACCCATTTAGTCATCTATACAGAGACTCTGATGTGGAGTCAATGAGTGATGGCCATGACAATCATACGGCTTATGGATTCAACGACGTGTTTGATGATCCACCTATGGGATGGGCTCGGTATGCTCACACAATGAGGATATGGGTTTTCAATTCCGGGTTATTTTATCTAAGACCTACGATTCCATCAGTCGAACTGCTTGATCGTGTGGCAGATAGACTCTCTAAGGAGAAAGTGTGGGATCAAGCGGCTTTCAACGAGGAACTGTTTTATCCTTCACATCCTGGGTACACTGCGCTACACGCATCTAAGCGAGTCATGGATATGTATGAGTTCATGAACAGTAAGGTCCTTTTCAGGACTGTAAGAAAGAGTCATGAACTGAAGAAGAAGGTGAAACCAGTGATTGTTCATGTGAATTATCATCCTGATAAGCTCAATAGAATGCGAGCAGTAGTTGAGTTCTACATAAATGGTAAGCAAGACGCGCTTGATAGCTTCCCAGATGGCTCTGATTGATTCACCCGAAAACAAAAGGTAGGCTAAAAACTTTTGCTGTTTCTTAACAGTTGTGATTCTAATATATTTTTCGACAAATTTTACCAATGTTTAGTGCTTCATGTCTTACGTTTTCTTCTTTTTGGTACTATGAATATTTGTGTATCATAAGGCTAAAATCTCTAGTCTTTTTACTTCTATGATCTTGTTACGGTTTTTCTAGTTTCTACGAACCCTTAATATTCGTCATTGCTTTATCTCTTTTCTCTCACTGTTAGGCCCTGTTTCAGCCTTTCTCCTCTTGGCCGTTTCATCGTCTGACAAAGCTGAGGTCTGAAAGATGTATATATTACAATTCAAGCCACTTAATAATGTAATATTTGTAATGTTTTCAAGACCTAAAAGGAATGACAATAGAAACATACATACTATCTACAAATAATGCGTTTGCGAAACAAACTCACTGGTACTATCAATAACGATTCTAGTACAAGAACCAAAACGATGAATTGAACAACACACGAAGACTCCAATCCCTCATTCCGACATAACCATTAAGGTTCCTGTGTTCTTCATCTCAACTACGAGCTTTACCATTTCCAAGCGTGAGCTCTAGATCCTCCATAGCCACATCATGGATCCTCTCCCCTTCCCATGGCTTAACTTGGCTGTTCTCAAATTTAAATTCAGAGATTTGACCAATCTCTTGGGTTGCTGCAGTGTTTGGAGATAACTGCTGAGGTGCGGGCTTCACTAGATTGAAGGTCGGAGACGTTGGTACAGCAGAGCCAACATGGAAGGGCTGTTGTGAGAACTTTTGAAAGCTTATCCAGTGACCCGAATCAACAGTGGAAGAGTCAGACTCATCACATTCAGGTATAGTAGCCGGGGCATGGAACTGGTGATGATGGGTGGGACTGGCCGGTGCAGATACAGCGTAAAACGGGTAGTTTAAAGTCGTCATCGATTGTTTAGCAGCAATTGCCATAGACTGTTTGGTAAAAGATTCCCAAGTGGGCAATGGTTTAGGGTTTTTAGAAGTTGGAGATGAGACTGGTGGAGTGACTGGAGCACTGTTTGAGATTCTAAGTGGAGGAAGCGATGAAGTAATTCCGCCATTCCTGAGGAAAGGAAAAATTGTGGAGATGTTGTGTGGGTCGCCACCACGTGAAGGACTAGGGAATGATGAAGACGAGGGACTGACTTGGTAAGAAAGGATGGGGCTATCAAAAGTAGAAGAAAGAGGGCTCTGGTTGTGGGATGAGTAAGGAGTGGCTCGAGAGGATGATCCAGCAATGTCACCAGGAAGAGGCTTCCGTCCCTGAAGCTCAAAGAACAATAGCAAACACAACACGAAAATCTCAATTAACAGCCATAAAAGGTAAGAGAAATGTAAAGACTTTGGATCAAAAAGACCCTTTTCCACTATTAAGGTCTCTAAGTTAATGGCTGAGATTTCAGAGAAACAAACAAAAACTAAAAGAGTGATCCAAATATAGTAATTCAGAGAAAGCAAATGTTAGAAGAAACTTCTGATTGGGTGGTTTCAAATTCTGCCCTACTCACTCTGGAACCGTAAGAAGAACCCTAAATTCACTTTCTCCAACTTAAATCAGAAGGAAACTAGATCCACTTTAAGAAATTCAAATTTACTGAAACAAAAACCCAGATAAGCAAAATTCTTTTCCCGAGCTGAAAATCGAAAATATTAACTTGAGATAATCCAACTAATCAGATTGAATCCATGAATTCTAAGAACTTGAGATGCAACGGCTAAAAGAGCCAAACATTCAGAAATGCACAAAGATAAGCTCAGATCTAAATCGAATTCACCTTTCGATAAGTAGTCCCATCTTCTTCAACCACCCAACCAGCTTCAGCACAAAGAGCCTTGAGCACCTCATTGTTGTCGCAATGTTTGGGAAGATTATAGTTACCCTGAGCTCTAAGACCAGTATAAATCTTGGCCGCAACGGCTCTTCTCCTGCGTTCCCTCCTCCGATTATTCTCCCTCTCTCTCCACGACGGCTTCCGCCTCGTGGCCATGGCTGCTGCTGACGCCGACGTAGCACCGTCAGACGTCATCTTCTTCCTCAACTCTTAAAACACCTAACCGCCTTCAAAAATGGATCGCTGCAAATTGTGCACACGGATTCTAATTCAGCTGAAGACGAAGAAGAGTGAGAAGTTAGTGGTCACGAGGAATACGCTTTTTCTCTTCGCTGGAATTATAGAAGAATCTTTCTTCATTTTTAAAATAACCAGAAAAAACCGGATGATTTAGGTGACATGTTCGAGTAGTGCACAGTAAGATTTGACCGTTGATTTAACAGGAACTAGCCACGTGTCCACAGAAACCTGACGAATGCTGAGATTAGAAGTGGCGTACGTAAGTTACTGTGTGGTTTTGCGCAAAAGATCAGTTGAAGCAGTACGTTATGTATGTTTCTCTCAATATGTGTAAGAGAATGAATAATGAGGGACATGTGGGCCTCATTTTCCAAGGATTCACCATCTCAACTACGCCTCGGCGTAAAACTTTTAAACTCAGAATCCTAACCAAAATCAACCTTAAAATTTGACTACCCTTAAGTTTCCAAAACCAAAAAAATATTATACTGCGTCTGTTTTGTTTAAACTTGTTGATACAGAGTAATACCTATCAAGAAACCCATGAGTAAGAGTTTATGAAAAAGGTCTTTTGTTGATTTTGATGGAAACTAAAACTTTATATAGATATAATATGATAAGGAACACTTATTTAACTTAATATATGTTTAGATAATAAGATCGTAGCCTACTAATTAAAACTTAACATTTAAAATTCTCCAACAAGTTCATACGTAGTAACATGTGTGAGATTAAAAAAGTTTTCAAAATATCAGTATTATATCCACCCTTTGAATTATTTTCGTAATATTATATTGGGCCGTTGAATCAATTTTATAGCATTATACTCAGCAGTCAAATTGTCTTCGCGGTGTTATATTCAATCGTCAAATCAAAGAAACACAAATTTGAATCATGTTTCGAATATCTTGTTTTATGAAAAAGCTTGTGTAATCGGATTCTAATTCATCAGATTAGCATATCGGTTGAATTGATCACCTAGACAATATCTTCGTAACCTGCAGAAGAACACCGTCTTTCCTTTTTTTTTTCCCTTTTTTGCCCTTTTTTGTAATTTTTTTTTTTTGTCAACTAGCCTACGGACTTTTAAATCTTACTCTTACCACTACATGTTGGGGGTTCGATACCTGGTGCTATGAAGATTTATAAATAATAAAAACAGTAAAAGAAAGAAAAATCATGAAAACATTTTCTTAAATCAAATCTCTAACGAAACAAACACCACCATGCTTCTTCGACTTTCTAAAATAATGAAATAGCGTACTAAATAGAAGAAATCTAAATTATTAAAAAACTAGAAAGCTTAAGTATATCTTCATCGTTGTCACTGCCGTTTTCTTTCATCATTTGTTTGAATATCTATCTCTATAATTTCAAAATAAAATTTAAAATTATAAAACAGGAATCTGAAAATTTAGGTTAGGTTCTAATACCGTATCAAAAAATCTAAGAACAAAAGTTTATGAAAACGATTTCGTGTTGATTTTAATAGAGACTAATATAAGATATAATATAATAGGAAACATTTATTTATCTAATTTAGGTCTATATAATATGATAGTAACCCATTAAAACTTAATATCTTAATGATATCTGAATGGATATATGATTATCCGAATATATCTATAAATATGAATATCTTTTAAATATCTAGATTTTTAAGATATTTTTTAATGTATTTGAATATTTTTAAACATTAATTAATTTTTCTTACATATGAATAAATTACAGTACGGTTTCGCTATAGTATGAATAGAAGAAAATGAGTACTCACTTTTGTCCTTACTATTTTATTTTTATTCCATTTGTTTATTCTTTAATAGCTATTTTCTATTTTTATTTTTAACAAATTATTTCATTTGTTTTACAATATAATAAAGTTTAAATATTTATATGAGTGATCGATCTATTTTCACTTTAGAACTTTCATATAACTAATGAAATAATCTAAATATTTAGGCGCTTAATAATTACATACAAAAGAAAAAATAAAAATTCTATGTCCACTTGAACTATCATATATATAGTACTAAGAACATAGAACCTTACATCTCTTTTTAATTGTATACAAAATTAAAATTTGAAACTAATTTTACCCGATTTTAAATTTTGAAGTTTTATGAAAATAAAGAGAAGTACTAAATTCGAATTCGATATATGACCAAATTAAACCCGATCTAAAGATTAAAAATATTCAAATAAGTCTTATATCAATAGAATCCAAAACCCAAAAAAATTAACCTGAATATATTTTTGTTGACAGTAAAACTATAAAGATTATTTGAGTGTTTTTATGGTATGCATGTTAGTTTAGATGAATTAAATTTTTAACTTTAGCTTGTGTACAATTAAGAAGATATGCCAATTTTGGGTGTTTTTGATACTATGTAATGATAGTTTAGATGGAATGAAAATTTTAATTTTATGTGTAATTAACAAACATTTCAATATTTACATATATTTATAATTATATGAAAATTATAAGGTGGAGTTAGACTAATCACCAAATATATATCGAACAAAATCATTTTAAATGCTTTATTAGATACCTTTGATGATTTTGTCATTCTACTATTTAACAAACTAGTTTGGAAAGGACTAATAGAATCATGTCGAGTTTCTTTATGTTTTCTTTTGACTAAGTTTCTTTATCTATACTTATATATTTATTTAGTTACAAAACATGGTTCAGTCAAACTATGTTTTGGCATATTGTTAACTTGTCTTGTTATTTGTCAGCATACTTTTTGAATGTTACAACAATCTGTTATTTTCAGAATTATTGTTGGCCCCTCTCTTCGTTGATCGCGATGATTTTCTTTAATATTTATAGTTTTCGAAATTGTTTGACTTCATTGAACACAATAGGAACATGGGATAGTGGGTTTGATCCACACATGGACCCAATCAAAGCAGATATGATCTTCCAACAACGAGCAGTCACTATTGAATTTATTTGAAACGATTTTGCATATTCACTACAAGAAAACAGAACAATTGCGATGGAAAATACTTTCGCAAAGATGTTGTAAATAGGCAGTTGAGACAGCTCTGCGACGTTGAGTAAAACATCGCTATTTGTGAGTCGCAAGCCAAAAAACGTCGCATAGTTGTCGCAAAACCTGCGATGAAAAGAGATGTTGCAAAGCCATTGCTAAAAGGTACGCCGCAAAAACGAGACAAGTTTTGTGTTGTTTTTGCGACATAAGTCCTTGCGACGTTTCTGCGACTCCGTCTCCTGCAACGTTGTTACGACATTATCCATGTGACATCTTTACTCTGCGACGTTATTACGAGTCCTTCTTCTGTGACGTCTCTGCGACGTCAATTTTTTTTTTTTTTCTAAAACTAAAAAGATATTTTAAAAATAAATAATAATTAATAATAATTCGAATAAAATAAATATTAAAACTAAAAATGTTTTACAAAATATTGTAAAAGACTAAAAATCGTCAGATTAGTCCAACTTGACCGAGCTGGAACCCGCATCTTAAGCGTTATCTCCGCGAACACATCACCTAATTGCGGGTCCTTCTTTGTCATGATAGACCATAATCAATCATATGTCGAACTCTTCTTTTTTGCCTTGGCCAGCTCAATGTTCGTCCGATCTAACTCATGTGTCTAACGATCGACGAGCTCCCTTAGATCCTTAGAAGCTCCAGAGGATTGAGAGAATCTTTGCGGCGAGATACACTCCTCAATCCTCGATCCTAGGGAAACTATTCAAAATAGTCTCCCTTTTTACGGGAAGCAATCTAAGAAAACAAAATTAAACAGATAAATTAATATGAACTACATAAAAGAATAAAAGAATATTTGGTTCTTCTATGCAGTGGATAATCCATCGGATGCAGAGCTCCCATCACTACAATCTTGAGTAAGTTCCTGCAACTTTGCAGTATCATCGTTGTACAACTATTCTGACTTTTTGTCTACAAAAACCCCATCCTTGTTCCTTTTGGTCAGGTAAAGGGTGTTGAGAATATAAGGGTGAGCATCCCATGATTTCTCTTGCTGAAATTATTGTAAAACATATTAAATGAATTAAATGTTATATAATTTATGCTTTCGGGATCGGGCTTTAAACAAAGTCCGGCCCGAGCAATGTTTATGCGGACCACTGCCATGTGGATCAGATAATCGAGCCGCCCGATAGTTAGTGCTCTTCCTCTGCGACTTAGTATCTTCCCAATACCGAATCAGACCTTCCCAGACTCATTCTTTAAACGATTGGGGCATTGCTATGTTGCCCTTCTTCTTCCATTTACCCTTCCAACGTCCAACCTGATCGTCCACTCGTCTCCTCAAAACCGCCTCAAATTCCTTACGAACTAGAGTTGTAATAGAATACTCACAGTGGAAACATTGCTACCAAAAAATTATTATAATACTATTATAATATGCTGAAAAAAATATATATAAAAAGAAATGAAAATAAATTTACTGCAAACGTTCTGAACCATCGATCAATGATATGGATGAGCGTATGGGCAAGATTGGTGTGCGTTTCTTGGAAATCCTGTTCGAAAATATCATGTCGTCATCGAACCTACATATTTTAACTCAAACCAAAAATTAAACATATATAGTAATAAAATTATAAATTAAAAAATTAGAAATTTAAAACATACCATGAATTCCCTAGGGGAGAGTTTGGTTGAAGGTTTGGGAGATATTTGTGGATGGGATCCGAGAGAAAATCCTCAATACTCATTACGGCAGCCGCCTCTTGTGTCAAGGTTTGGTTAGGTCCGGTAGGCACATGAGCAGTATCGGCTAATGAGAAAAATTCCGGTTGAAAGCAGAAACTAGCACCCGGCGTAGGCGGAACCGATCTCTTACCCAATCTTATAGTCGATTGACCGATTTCACTGGCCTCACAAAGATATTTGGTGTACAGATTATGACAACCACATCCGAAATAATAAAAAGTTAAATAGAAATTATAAAAACTCGAAAAATATTTTAAAAATTACTAAAACGTTTTATAAATTCAAAAATATTTTATACATCCTAAAAAGATTCATAATTAATAAAAGTGTTGTATATATACAAAAATGTTGTAGTAATCTGTAAAATAAGGTTTTCAAATTCAATAAACGCTTATAAATTTGGAAAATGTCATACAAATTCGGAAAATGATTTATAAATTTTAAGAACTTATTATAAGTTCGAAATTTTTTACAAAAATTCAGAAATGTTATATAAATTCTGAATACGTTTTATACATCCAAAAAACGTTTTTTAGTTCCTAAAATAATTTATAAATCCAAAAAATTTTTATAATTTTTTAAAATATTTAATAAATTCAATACTTTTTAATAAATTATAAAAACGATTTATAAATTATAAAATTATTTTATAATCTTACAATACGTTTTATATATCTAAAAAACGTTTTGGAAATTTATAAAAATATTTTATATATCTATAGAAACGTATAGAAATTTCAAAAAAAAGTTTTATTAAACATAAAAATGTTTTGAAAAATCCTAAAATTGTTTTCTAAATCTTAAATCCAATTTATTACAATTTCAATACTAGATCTAACAAATTCAATACTAAATCTAAAAAATTTCATCCTAAATCTAACATTTTCAAATAAAAAGCAAAGCCTAAATCTAAGAAATTGAAATTCTAATGCTTACATTGATTGAAGGAGTAGAGAGTACACCGGAGGAGGAAGCTTCGCCGAAAACAATGGAGGCAAAGAAGGAGAATAATATGAGATTAGGGAAGAATAAGAGAAGAAAATGGAGAGAAGAAGAGGTATACTTGGCGGCGGCGTGGCTAGGCGGAGGCGAGACGAGAGATAAGAAGAAAATCGCAAAAATGGAGAGAAGGAAAGAGGAGAAAGAGAAACGGCGCAATGGTAATAAGGGTGGGCAACGCAAGGATGTCGCAAACATGCAACGCCTATGCGACAATATTAGGGTTTTGCGACTGATTGAGGATAGACGATTGATGTGTCATAAATTCCAAAATATGATGACCTTCAATTGATGTGTAATTATTACGGTGTTTAGATAGGGTAACGGTGGCTTCGGAATGTTTCCAATTTTGCGGTACTACGACATATTTGCTATGTCAGGGCATAAACACCGCAGAAATGTCGCAAATTTGCGAAATCCTTGCCACATTTTGGCCATGACGTCGCAGACCCAAATTTTTTTAAAAAATACCGAAAATCCTAAGTGTTGAAACACTAAATTAGGGTTCGTTCCCGGTATCCACAGAGGATAGAAGATTGATGTGTCATCAATTCCAAAATATGATGAAGTTCAATTGATGTGTATATATTAAAGTGTTAAGATTAGGTAACGGTGGCTTCAGGATGTTTCTAGTTTTGCGGAACTGCGACATCCTCGCTACCTTAGGTCCAAAACGTCGTAGAAATGTCGCAAACTTGTGAGATCCTTGCTACATTTTGGCCGTGACGTCGCAGGCCCCAAAATTTTTAATTAAAAAAAACATAATTTATATAAAAGATTCATTCAAATACTTAAAAAACTTAATCAGTGATATTATTCTTCTTCGGAGTATTCTTCTTCATCAGTGTCTTCCTCTTCTTCTGTCTCGTCAAACTCTTCGGACTCCATGTTTTTTTCCCTTGAATCATTCAGGAAAATATCTTATACTTCTTGTTTTGCATGTATGATAACTTATGTGGATTCGATAGCTATAGCGACTTGCGATGATCTTTCTTGTTGCATAGCAACATCGTCGGCCTCACCCACTATGCAGCATCTTGGATTCACTTTTATAACAGATATGCATGTCTCACACATTTGGTTAATATGAGGATATGGTATAAAATACTTTTGTTCTGCTTGACTTGCTAGAATAAAAGGGTCAAACTTGGAATATGTCTTGCTTGCATTTACGTTGGTTACCACTAAGTTATTAGTACGCACTTTACGCTCCGCCATCATAGTACCATTGACATTGGAATAATATGCATCGCAATCCAATAACTCTATGATATGTGACTTCTACTATTTTGTTCAAAATCACGTAAAATTCAGCTTCACCATGCACGTGGACTCCGAAATTTGCAGTCGATTTTTTGGAACCATGATCGTATGTATGAAAAGTGTATCTGCGAGTGAAATACATTGGAGCCGTTATGATTCTTGCAATTGTATCATCAACAATCTATGCATGTCATCTCATTGCCGAAGATGTCATTCCAGATTGATATAATCATTTCACTTTATCTGTGATTGACAAGTACCACATACGTTTGTATGGGACATGCTTCCTTCCACCAGTTGTTTGGTATCTTGGTTTCCCACAAAATCGACATTCCTGCAACTTATCATCCCCTTTCCAAAAAAATCATGCAATTGTCAATGCAAACATCAATAATTTCTGATGGTAATCCAAGACCCGCAACTACCTTCTGCATTTCATAATAACTCTCAGCAGAATTATTATCTTCTGGAAAATACTCTTTAAGCACATCAGCAAATTGATTCATACTTCTTTCACTTATGTTTCCTTCACTTTTAATAGACATCAACCTAGATGCTAATTACAATTTATATAGACCATCTCTACATCCCTCATAGATAGGTTGATTTGCAGCATCTACTTCAATAGTATTTTCAACGACACCGGGAATATTACCATGATATGCATCTTTAACCATATCATGATACATATTTCCTTGTATATGATCATAGTTTTCAAACTTATTTTCGCCATAGCTAAAATTAACATTATCATGACTAGATCGATCATCAACATCAATACCCGTACTACTACTTCCAGTACCCAAATAGTACCCTTCCCCATTTGAAAACTACACATTATAGTTAGGAGTAAAACCTCTATTATATACATGTCTTTTCACCATACCGATATTCAAATATTACTTGTTTCCACACTTTATATACGGACAAAAAATGTTACTGTCATTCGGAGTAAATGGATTATTAGCCACCTGATTTATGAAAGCTCGCAGCCCATCTCGAAACTCCTTCGTTACTTCTCCGGTCTCCATATATCTTCGATTATACAGCCATCATCGTAATACGAACACTTCATGTTCCGACGTCATTTCCTTTTTTCAAATAAAAACTTTTTTTTTGAAAATTTTAATTTCCAAAAAAAAAAGAAAATTCCCAAATTTTTTTACCTCTCTTGTTTCTCTCTCTTAATGTTTGTGATTTGTTGTGAAGACTCACTCTTATCGAAGGCTATTTATAGGAAAAAATAGAAAGTATGCTATAGAATTGCGATGTCATTGTCAAACATCGCAAAGTCATCATAAAAATGTGGCAAACAAAAGGCTTCTCGCAAAACCACCACATACTTGCTACGTGCTTGCGAGGCTTAATTTGACGTAGCAAGATTGTTGCAAAAACTTTGCAAATATGTCACAATCTTGCAACGTCATTAATGCGTCGCGTTTTTGCGACACCATTGTGTCGGTAGCAATGGTGTCGCAAGAACGTAGCAATTTTGTGATAGTCTTTTGGCATCGCAAATTGGTGTCACAATTCGTATGTTTTCTTGTAGTGATTTATTTATTAATTTTTCAATAAAGATAATAAATCTACCGAATTGTGATATAGAATATTGTTTGTGATCTTTTTGTACTCATAATATAGATAATTTTGGGGAAATTTTCATGTCCGAAACAAACCTTTTCTATTGTACCAATTTTAACATGAGCATAATTCTAAACAAACTAACTAATAATTCAAATAAAACCCATGAAGTTAAATTATGGATTAAAATCAGTATTAACCGTTAAAATAGTTAGTCAACAGTTAAATTTCTGTTAACAACACATGTACAATATAAAAATGAGTCATTTCCAAAATGAACTTTCCCAATTTCAGATAAAATAAATATAATATATTTAACATTAATTTAATTAAATATGTAAGATTAAAGTTTAAATGAAATAAGTAAAAATTGTATATAAAAATATAAATATTTACATATAACATATCGAAATTTTAATAAATATATTTATTTATATATACAATTTGAAATCTATACATTCTCAATCAAAAATGTAGTAAAAAATGATTTTCCAAAATTAATCTATAACTTTACACTCTATTTTTTATTATTTTTTTGAGAATTTATAAATTTCAAATTTTATGGTCTAAACTCCTTATTTTGGTAAACTTGTGGGTCAGAGGTTTTGGAAAATCTCTTGTCACTAGATTTTTAAACAATTTTGAGAATCTATAGGTTTTGAATACTTATTTTTAATATAATGTATAGATTTCAAATTATATATATAAATAAATATATTTATTAAAATTTCGATATGTTATATGTAAATGAAATAAGTTTAAAATGAAATAAGTATAAATGAAATAAGTAAAATTTAAATATAAAAGTATAAATATTTACATATAACATATCGAAATTTTAATAAATACATATATTTATATACAATTTGAAATTTATACAGGAGCACCACCGCCATTATATATATGTGTGTTATGTAACAATATATGTAAATGAAAATAATCCCAATTCTTCTCTCCTATTTTCCTTCTCGTGTCTCCCTCTTTTTCTCTCCCATTTTATAGTTTTCCATACAAATATTATATATAATATATACATATACATATATATATATAACATTTATTTTATAACCCGTTATCAACATAAGGTGCTCCCGTAACACGAAAGGTATAATTTAACTTTTGTCAAATTTGTTTTTATAATTTGTTCTAATAAGTAAATTGGGCCCATACATATATGGGTGATTTGCTCCCCATACAATTATATTTTTGTTCGGGATAATAAAACTTGTTTCTCCCGAATTAATGTTATGGAAGGCTATGCCTCCACGATCATGATCATATGGTAGGTTATGTCTCCTCAGATTAATGTTTTTAAATGTCCAGAAGACATTTATAAATTGTTCCAGAAGAAAAATATATTATAAAATATCCCGAATACATTTACAAAGTGTTCCTTAAGAACGGTTATACAAAATAAATAAATAAAATAAATTTTTCTAGAAGACAAACAATACATTTTAAATTATTATTATTTTAATGCCTAATATGTGATTATCCCTTTATATAATTTTATTAATTCATGATTATAATACTTATATATATAACCAACTGCTCTAAACACTATTACCAATGGCTATTTTTTCATCTACAATACACTCATTCTTCTCTAATTTCTTCACTCAAAAATTCTCTTTCCCATCACAAAAAATGTTTATTCGGATTTTAATTGTTTCTTTGGTTACAATTATTTCTTCAATTTACGGGCTTTTCGTTTTTTAACACACTCCCGAAGAATTTTGGATAAATGTTGATCACACTATTTGTGCTTCATATATCCTTGTAGTCCCTTGTTTGTTTCATTTTTTGTATTTAGATAATATGTTATTTTATATTATGTTTTAATAATATTGTGTTGAATATTTAATAAAAATTTATTATTATTATGCAATAATTATGTCAAATTTGGCTAAACATGAAATCACTACCCTTGATATATCGGAAAACAATTATATGAGATGGGCAGTTGCAGCAAAAATGCATCTTAGACGAAGAAGACTCCTCGATACCATCGATATGTCGAAAACGACTTCAAATTAGCAAAAGGCTGATGCTATGATATTTTTGGTCCACCATATTCACGATTGTTTGAAAGATGAATATATAACAAAAGAAGATCATGCAGATCTTTAGCAATTATTCAAAGATAAGCTTGATCACAAAAAAGATGTGATCTTACCAAAAGCTAAACATAAGTGGTTAAACCTCCAGTTCCAGGATTACAAAAGTGTAAGTGAATATAATTATGTTATGTTCGGAATGATTTCCAGGATCATTTTATGTGGAGAGAGAATAAGTGATTATGATATGATCGAAAAACTCTTCAAAGATTTCATCATGTAATGTAGTCATGCAACAACAATACCAGGTTAAGGGATACACGACGTATCCAAAATTAATGCAAGTTCTCCTTGTAGCAGAACAAAATAATGAACTTGTAGTGTTAAACCATCAATCTCATCCTAATGGATCAGCATCATTCCTAGAAGCGAATGTTACATCATCAAATTACAATAATTATGGACGTGGACGCGGCCGTAGAAATAATTGTGGCCGTGGACGAGGAGGATATGGACGTAGACATGGACATGGACCAGAAAGAAAATATCGTCCTAATGATTTCAACAATGAAATAAATAATAAAAGGTTAAAAGGAAAGAAAGTTGGCAACATGAGCAAAGTTATAGGTGTGGCATGAAAGGCATTGGTCGCGTACCTAGCGTACGCCAAAGTATTTTACCGATCTACACCAAGAGATACAAAAGAAAAAGGAAAAACAAAAGGAAACTAACTTTGTTTATGGCAATGTTAGAAATTCTTTTGATAATGACGCAGGACCTTCTTTTGACTGTGATGTCGAGCCACCTTTTAATGGTATGAATAATGATACATATTTTGATGTGGCTGATTTCAGTGTTGATTTCATAGATATCAACGATAGTCAAAGAGACTAAAATGTTCCTGAAGAAGAAATATGACATAATAGTTATGGTTGCATAATGTTGTTTTTTATCTTGTATTTGTAAAATAGTTTGTGTTGTAATATAAAGTTTATTTTTATTAACGCGTTTTTTCTGAATATTTTCATATCAGAAAATGTTGAAATGTGATAACAAGGATGGAGATATTTGTCTGGCAGATAGTGCTACAACGCACACAATTCTTAAAGATAAAAAATATTTTTCTTCCCTTCAAATGAACAATTCCACTGAAGCATGAATACTATATCCGGTAATGCAAAAATTATTATATACTCGAGAAGAGCTTGTTTTTCAATGCCAAGGGGAACAAACTTTGAGATAGAAAATGCATTATATTCCCCCAAATCATATAGAAATTTGTTGAGTTTCAAAGATATCCGCATAAAATTGATATCACGTAGAAACCATGAATAAAAATGATATTGAATATATTTGCATTACATCAATTAATTCAAAAAAAAATGTATATTGGAAAAGCTGCCAGCTTTATCCTCTAGAATTTCACAAAGATAAATATGGTTGAATCATATGTTACAGTAAAACCCGAAGTTTACGTGTACATTCAAAATCTGGCATGAACACTTAGGGCACCCTGGTTCAGTCATGATGCAAAGGATTATGGAAAATACAAATAGCCATTCGCTAAAAAACCAGAAGATTTTTCAACCAAAAGAATTTCTTTGTAATGTTTGTTCTTTTGGAAAACTAATAACTCGGCCATAACCAGCCAAAGTTGGGAATTAATCTTCGGTATTTCTAGAAAGAATACATGGTGATATATGTGGACCTATTCATCCACAATGCAGGCCATTTAGATATTTTATGGTATTAATTCACGCATCTAGTAGATGGTCACATGTGTGTCTATTGAGCACACGAAATATGGCTTTCGCAAAATTCATTGCCCAAAATAATCATGTTGAGGGCACAATTTCCTGATTATATAATAAAGAAGGTAAGACTTGATAACGCTGGTGAATTCACCTCACAAGCTTTCAATGACTATTGTATGTCATTGGGAATATATGTTGAACACACAGTTCCGCATGTTCACACACAAATTGGCATGGATGAGTTTTTTTATCAAACAGTTACAAATTATTGATCGACCGTTAATGATGAGAACAAGACTCCAATTTCAATATGGGGTCATGCAATTTTGCATACTGCAGGACTAATTCAAATAAGACTGAATGCATATCATAAATACTCTCCATTAGAATTAACATCTGGCCACAAGCCAGATATATTCTATCTCCGTGTTTTTGGATGTGCGGTTTATGTCCCTATAGCACCGCTGCAAAGGACAAAAATGGGACCACAAAGGAGATTGGGGAATATATATTGGGTATACATCACCAAGTATAATCCGGTATTTGGAACCAAAAACTGGTGATATGTTTACAATACGTTTTGCCGATTGTCATTTTAATGAAGATGAATTTTCAGCGTTAGGTGGGGGGGGAGAAAAAGAAGTGCCAAAAGACATGGTACACACCATCGTTGTGGTACATTGATCCTCCTACAGAACAACGTGAACTAGAAATTCAGAAAATTGTGTATTTACAAAATATGGCAAATCAGATACCAGACGCGTTCACCAATATAAAAATGGGTGCAAAATCATATATACCCGCTGTGAATGTTCCATCAAGAGTTATGGTTCCAGAAGAACAAAATGATGGAAACATTGCAAATAAGCATAAGGTTCAACTGAAAAGAGGGAGATCAATGAGATCAAAAGATAAGACTCCCCAAAAGAAAAAGAATTTGGGAAAAATACATAATAATGGTCCAGAAGAACCAAATCATACGGAGAAAAATCTTGAAGACGAAGATAAAGAAACACATGAGATCTCCATCAACTATACCTAAAACGAAAATATTTGGGTTAGAAATGAAATAGAAGATGATGATGAAATTTTCTCATTCTCTATATAAGAAGAAATTGATAATGAAAGTGATGATCAAGATCCAAAGTCCATATTAGAATGCCAGAAAAGACCTGATTGGGA
>JAKUCM010007576.1:0-44102 GCA_023374145.1 Lepidium sativum | reverse complement strand
AAGTTGTGCTAGAAGCTAGAGTTGTGGAGCGACTACACTTAGTGTGTTCAAAAGAATCGGTGAGATGGCATGCTCGGTTGGGACATGTAAATCCAGAAACAATGAAGTCCATGATCAACAAGGAGTTGGTAGATGGTCTACCAAAAATTAATGTCGAGAAGGAGATGTGCGTCTCGTGTTTCCATGGGAAACAAGCAAGGAAATCGTTTCCACAAGCAACCAGTTTTCGAGCCACAAGACCTCTTGAACTAATACATGGAGATCTTTGTGGGCCCATTATACCCAAAACTCCGGTACACAAGAGGTATGTGTTTGTTCTTATTGATGATTACGCACGCTATATGTGGACGATTTTACTTAGGGAGAAAAGTGAAGCTTTTGAGAAGTTTCAAAGTTTCAAGAGTATGGCCGAGCAAGAATCAAGAGAGTTGATCAAAACATTGAGGACATATAGGGGAGGATAGTTCATGTCTCTCGAGTTTCAAAGATTCTGCAAGAAACACGGAATTCAAAGGCATTTAACCGCTCCATATTTACCTCAACAAAACGGGATAGTCGAGAGGCGTAATAGAACGTTGTTGGAGATGACGCGGAGCATGGTGAAACACATGACCATGCCGCACGAATTATGGGGGGAAGCAGTTCGACATGCTACTTATCTCATAAATAGAATAGCTACAAGGTTGTTAGTTAATAAAACACCTTATGAAGTGTTCAAGGGAAGAAAACCTAATCTCGGACATCTAAGGGTGTTCGGTTGTGTTTCTTACGCAAGAAATGAAGAAGCATGCCGAAGAAATCTTGATGATAGATCGCAAGTATTAGTACATTTAGGTGTCGAACCAGGCTCTAAGGCGTATAAGATGCTTGATCCTACTACGAAGAAAATTGTAGTAAGTCGAGACATTGTGTTTGATGAATAACGTTCGTGGACTTGTGACGCAAACAACTCGGAAGTGAATGATTGGTGCGGTACGTTTGAGATCGAGACGCAATGGGGAGGAGAGGAGTTTCCAAGAGAAACCGAGGGACATGTTCCTACCTCGGACATCCGAGGAACCACGAACGAGGACCGGGTACCTATCCCAGCTTCCACCTCGGACTCCCAAGAAACCACGGGCGAAACCAAGGCCGAAGCGGACGATCGAGGAACCACCAACGAAGAGGAGGACAGCGAGCCGCGTCCAAGGAGATCTTCCCGACCCAAGGTAACGCCCCGACACTTAGGTGACTATGAACTTTATTTGGCAGAACTAGAAGGAGAACGACTTTTACTCTCAATGAATGATGAACCTTGGTGTTTTACTGAGGCTAAACAATTAAAGGTTTGGATAAATGCATGTGAAGATGAGATTATTTCCATCGAGAAAAACCAAACTTGGGATTTAGTTGATCTCCCTATTGGTGATAAACCAATTGGTTTGAAGTGGGTGTTCAAAATCAAGAGAAATTCTGATGGGAGCATTAATAAGTATAAAGCAAAGCTGGTGGCAAAGGGATATGTTCAAAAACAAGGTATTGATTATGATGAACTCTTCGCACCCGTAGCACGAATTAAGACAATTTGTCTTATCATCGCATTAGCTGCCTCAAAAGGCTGGGAAATTCATCATCTTGACGTAAAAATAGCCTTTTTACATGGAGACTTGAAGGGAGAAGTTTATGTAGTACAACCGGAGGGCTTTAAAGTCGTAGGGAGTGAAGGAAAGGTCTACAAATTTAGAAATGCACTATATGGGCTGAAGCAAGCTCCAAGAGCATGGAATGAAAAACTGAATAAGGTCCTTCGTGAGTTAAAGTTTCATAGGTGTTCAAAGGAGCCGTCACTTTATCGGAAGAAGGAAGATGGACATATTATCATGATTGTCGTTTATGTCGATGACCTCTTAGTCACGGTTCAATTTTGAAGCTAGTACTAGAGTTCAAGAAGGAGATGGCAAAGGTTTTTGAAATGAGTGATCTTGGTAAGCTAACATTTTATCTTGGTATTGAGGTGCATCAAGTTGAGGGCGGCATTATGCTAAGTCAAAAGAGGTATGCCCGAAAAATTCTGGCCGAGACTCACATGGATTGTTGTAATGCATGTCATGTTACAATGGAGATGAGTTTAAAGCTGAGTAAAGCGGACAAAGAAAGGAGTATTGACGCGACAAAGTATAGAAGAAGTATTGGTTGTCTTAGGTATCTATTACATACGCGACCAGATATGTCATATAGTGTTGGAGTACTAAGTAGATATATGCATGATCCTAAAGAATCACATGGTGCGGCCTTAAAGCAGATTTTGAGGTATTTGTGTGGTACAACTAAGCTTGGTTTGGTGTTTCGACAAGAACATAGAGTGAAACTGATTGGGTATAGTGATAACTCTCACAATGTGGATATGGATGACGGAAAGAGCACTACGGGTCATGTGTTCTACCTAAACAATTGTCCTATAACTTGGTGTTCGCAAAAACAAGAAAATGTTGTACTATCGTCGTGTGAGGCGGAGTTTATGGCTGCAACAGAGGCCGCAAAACAAGCTATTTGGTTACAAGAATTGCTTGGAGAAGCTATTGGAGAGGATCACGATAAAACCATGCTAAGAGTGGACAACAAATCAGCCATAGCTTTTACAAAGAATCTGGTGTAAGAGAATGTGTTGACTTAGCCATAAGAAAAGAGTGGAAAACAAATCAGCCATGGACTTAGCAAACACATACATACGAGATATCATTTTATAAGAGAATGTGTTGAGAATGAACAAGTGGAGATGGAACATACCCGGGAGTGAGCAAAGATCCGACATTTTGACTAAAGCACTTGGAAGACTACATTTCAAAGAGATTAGAGATCTTATTGGAGTTGTGGACATTAATAATCTCAAGCTTAAGGGGGAGAATGTTGAATAAGTTTGAGATAGCTTGAGAACCAAGTTTGCTTGGTTTAGGTTATGTTTTCGGTTTTGGTTTAAAGTCTTTATTTTTCCTTATTGGTTTTGGTTTAGTCGAGTATGTATATATATATATGAGAAGATACATGAGATTTAGTTTGTTGAAAGATTTATGGAATTGTAAAAGTTTGAGTTATTTCCCTTTGTTGAGATTAATAAGAGAAGGACTTCTTATTATTCAATTTTCTTTGTGGTCGTCGATCTTAAGTATAGTTGTTGAGGATTATCGATTGCAAGACAAATGGCGGGATCAGGAGATTATTATGGATAGGAAACATTGATTTCGTGGAGAAAAGCAGAGAGTAAGATGATAAAGCCGGCATTTTTTTTGTCATAAAACAAAACAAGTCGTTTTGGATGTTAGTTAGCCAATTTTTTTAGTAGCACTTTTAGTACGCTATATTAAGTGCTATTACATATTTAATTTGAAGTGTATTATTGTAGTTAATCATGATAGTTGATATTGTAAAATAGTACACACAAAAAATCAGGGCACATAATAATTAGATTAAAATATAGGTTTTTCGTGAGAAATAAATAAATATATGGAGGAATAATGTTGTGACCCATGTATAATCCTTCGTAATTTTCACATAATCTCTTCACTTTTAACGTATTTATTTATTTATGTTTGATAATATTTGATAACCCAAATTTAAACTGGTATACGAGTTATATGTTTATTTAGAATTGAACGGTATAAATAAGTTTAACCATTTACAGTTTTTTTTGTCAACCTAAATTGATTCATTAATAAACCAAAAAAATCCATAAGTATTTACATAAGAATAGTCCTAAGCAAGGCCTCTAACATAACGACCCCCATGATCAATTATATAATTCAAAAAGTTAGGGATGAGATTAGGAATCAGAAAAACAAACTTTCTAAACTACTCTATGTATAGTGAGAAAGCTCACAAGTCTTCTGAATTAACAATCATTTTCGTAACTTATGAATTGTCGATAGCAAACTCCATTTTCAAAATATGCATATGAATCAGATCATTCATGTCAACCACATACAATTTCAAAATTGGAAAATGTAGGTCGATTCCTCTTACAGTTTTTTTACTTTCTGAAATTTGTTTGATCAATTTTTGTTGGCAACTAAAAAATTCAATAAAAGAGAGAATAAACCTCCAAAGTTAAACAAAAACCTGAAATACATGATGATCCCCTAAGAGTACAAGCAAGGAAATCATTTATGTGAAAGGAGAATGACTTCAAACGCGAAAATTCTTCTAGGTAAAGAGAGAACGTCGGCGGCCATTCGTCTGGAGCTAACACTATGTGAAAGACAGTTGAACAATACTAATTCGACCTCTGTCATATGAAGTGAAAGTAGACTTAGCATCGCCCAAAGGACCGCCTAATTTCATTATGTGAAACCGAAAGAATCCTTGAAATAGCACTGACTCCCATGCACGCTCCATCTATGGAATCCGGGAAACAAAACCATCTAAAGCCAGAGTGAAAGTTTGATGCTCTCCACGGTCTATCCACAAAACAACGACACCAATGAATATTGGATTCTCTAAAACCAGTTGAGGAATCTTGATCTATGACGGGCTTGGACTTACAATCTCATGTTGAAAATCATAGATGATATCATTCCGGGCCATAAGCCATTCTAAAGTGTATGTCCAAGCTTCTCTAATTAAATCTCTAGGATCCTTATCTAAATTCAAAAATAATTTTTCATTCATTTTTTTCTAAATATGACAAATAATTAATGTATCACATTTTTATTGGTTTTAAACTCATATTTTATTGGTTTTTTGAGTATTTGTTTCTCTTTTAAATTCTTTTCAGATGCAAAACGAGTTAGGATGAAGCTAAGCACTCAAAGCATGGATTAGAATAAAGAGGAATATTTCTGGTGTTTTTAGAAATTTAGATTGATCGGTCCTCACCTGGATCGATCGATCCCGATATTAGCAGAAGATGTGCACGACTGATCGGCTATCTACTTCTTGGAGCTGTTCTGAACCAAAGATTGATTGTTTCCACCATCGAGAAGAAATATGCGTCTGATCTGAGGAACGACCAGTGAGATTCGTGATCGACCATTCTATAGTGGATCTATCGAACTGCATCAGGATCGACCGATCCATGGGCCTGCGTGAGACCATATTTTCCTTATTTCTCCCGGTTTTTACTTATTTGGTACCAAACACGTTTTTAACCTTTTCAATTAGGTTTTTGAGAATTTTAGATACACACTTTCATAATTTCTGAGAGCTGAATTTTGCTTTTGATTCTTGTAACCTTTAAGGAGAAGATTGCATCCTCTGCAACTTTGGAGAAGAATTTTGAACCCTCTTTATCTTTCTTTCACTTTATTTATGAGTTTTATTTATTCTTCTTGCTTGTTTTTTTCTTTCCTGTTTGAATAGTTATCAATTTTAGGAATTTAGGGAATTAATAAGTTATGAACAAAGATGGGTTAATCTTAAGTGTTCTTTATGTATTGATGAGTTTAATGCTTATGTTAGCATGATCACCTAGCTTATGATAATAGGTTTTTATCTCACTAAAAGTGCAAGTTGCCTGAAATAGCATAAATGAACAATTAGTCCTTAACCAATGAAAGTTGATGTTAAGGCTAATTGTGAACTTATCAAACATAATTGATTATGCATGTTTAGATCTCTAGGACCAAATGGCAGTTTAAAATTCTAGATTGCTAGATATAGTAGTTGACACCACGATATTTGGGTTTGATATACAATTATGTTTGTGTCGAGGACTGATTATCTTTTGTGCCCAAAATAGTTTCTTGATTTTGATTCCTTACTTCATGATGAATTCCCTGTGTCCAATCCTTTCTATTATTGAATTTCATATCGTTGATTACATTGTTTTGTTTAGTTTCCATCACAACAACCACTTTTTTCATCTTAGCTTAAGTTCACTCTAGAGTTTGATAGTGTAACCAATTTGTCTTTGTGGATTCGATCCCTAAATACTACTTTGTTTGTTATGCATTTGCAGTAGTTTTAGAGGTTAAAACTTTGGGTATCAAGTTTTTAGCGTCGTTGTCGGGGACGAATTGTGTTACATTTCAGTCTAAGACTGAACATTAGTTTAAGATTTCATTTACTTACGTTTTTATTTTTACTCCTCTATTTGAATCAGGTGTGGCTAACATTAAAGCAAGCTACTAGCCATGAATTACAATGATTGCTCATATAATAATTGAGAACACTGTTTGTAGGAACCATGATTTTCGAGGATTTATTGCATTTTTTGTAACTTAAGTAAACATTGACTCATATCTGATTGAAATTGGTTGACTATTGGAAAACCTAGAGACCACGCAGATTCTCAACGTTACCCATATCTTCTTGGGTATTCGAAGAATCTCATGCCCGATTCACACCTAACCTAACTTAATCTTCTTGTCAAGGGGGTTGATATACATTGGATAAAATTCCCTCTTCGGTCTTGAAAGACTTATCTATGTAAGTATGGTTCCCCTCTCTTGGTCATTTCAAAGTGGTTATGCTGAATATGTCAATTATGAAGTAACTATTAAACAAAGTTTGATGCAATGCTAATAGGCTAAGGAAAAAAAATCTCTAATGACGCCATTGTTGCCTACATTCTTTGAGTTACTAAAGAACACAATCAATAAAAAAATATAATGATATCCTAGATAAGTAGGAAAAATTGGTTGCGAAACCAAAAAAAAATATAATGATACTCTAGGTAAGTAGGAAAACTCGGTTGCAATGTGAATGAAATGAGAGGAAATGAACCATAGGGAAGATAATCTAGGTGTTCATGGTAAGGCTAAAGAAGAATTCATGTGTCTTTTGATCGATATCCCCTCGATGAGGCCGCACTTAGATATTTTAGGAAGTCGGTATGGTGCATCCGGATTGCTCACTTGGATTGTGGAGTTTTCTTGGGATTTACTTGGGTTGATATTCTTTTTAAAAAAATAGATAGAGGTACATGAACCCGATCCGACCTCGAATTAAACAGACAAAATAACCGAATGGTTCTTAAATTTTTATAGCCGAATCGGGAAATAATACCCAAATGATTTTTAAATTAAAAACGAAGAAAAATCGAGAGTAAAAAAACAAACCGAATCAAATCACAAAACCGAATGTCTAGGACTAGTTACAGTGCATAACACGTTTATTTTGGGATAAATTTTTTATATATTTTCAGGTCTATGCAGCTTAATTATTCAAGAGCAGGTAGAACCAGGAGATTTGGTGATGATGACTTGGGAGTGGGGGAGCGTTAGAGAGCGAGAGAAGATGCAAAAGACTGTACATTGGCCTTTTGCATATTAATATATGATTCGGAATTCATACAGAGTGATTGGCATATATAATTATGTAAAGACGATAAGGTTGCATGATTGGCATATATAATTCAAAAAGACATTGAAAAACATTAAAACGAATCATACCGCACTAATAAAAGATCCTACTACCAATCATCAACTAATAAAAGAAAACATTATCACCTTGGTGGTTATAGATTTATGGTGGATTGGTAAAATAATTATAGATAATTATGTAACTAGGGAAATGACTATAATAAATGGGTAATTTGCAATCTGATTTTTGTTTAGTCGTTTACCCATACTAAATTAATAATATAATATTTTGTTTATATTTATAATATTATAATTGGCGGTATAATATTTTGTTTATACGTATAATAAATATAATATATATATAAATAACGGGGAGAACTAGAATAAATAAGAAAATACTCATAATTTACAACAACAACTATTAATATAATTCTACAAATTTTAAGATAAACGTACAACATAATAATAACGTGATAATAATATTATTAACAATATGATATAAGGATAAAATAACAATTATAATTAAACAATAACGTACATTATTTTTTATTACTTTGTTAATTTTAAAATTATATTTTATTGGTTGCAATGAAAAGATTTGCTTATCTTATTATCAATTAGTATTTTGTTTGATATAATTTTCTATAATGATCATTTGAAAACGATTACTCGGAGTCGGTTGAAAAATGATTTCCAAACAAATCTATTTAAGGTCATTTCCTTAGGTTACATTTAAAAACTTACTTTCTTTAGCTTTATGCATTTACGTTTACGTTTAAGAAATATGATTAATCATTAACACAAATAAAAAAATGATTTTCATTTGCAACAAAATATTCACTTTCTACCAGCTTTTATTTGTTTCTTCCTCACACACGTATTAATAAATATTGACAGAAATTTGTTTCATCCTTTTTTTGTTAATTTTAGTTTTAAATGTGTTGCATGTACAAGTCAACAAATATTTCAATCGACTGTATTATTATGAGATTATTAAGTAACTACAGTTTTGATTTGCTTTAGTTTATTTTAGTTCTAAAAAAACTTATAATTCTAAATTTTAGGTAATTTCGATTATTTGTTCAGTTCAATTTGTTTCGGTTCGAAAACCAAAAATTATTAAATAGGAATCAAAATTAGTTAATATTAAACTATTTTGATTACAACTAATCATATTTTGAGTATTTGGTTATTTTTGAAAAAAGCTAACTATTTAGAACCAAATCAATATTAGTTTGAGACTAGTTTGGTTCTATTTTTCGAACATGACCGAACCAAAATCAGACCAAATTTTAATAAATATCCATTTATCAGCACATTTTCAGAACCAATAAATACAAAACCAACTGAACTTTAATAGATACTCATTGGTTACCACATTTGGAGAACCCAAAGAACAGATGCCCATAGCTAAACTAACCTTTGGGTTAGTTAACTTTTTGTTTATCTAAAACACTCCCTTCCCTCTCCTGATCTCGACTATTCCTGTAGACACCTCCGGTTCCCTGATCTCCTTTTTCGATGGTCTCCACCGTCATAAAAGAGTTCGTTGTCTCGTCCTCTTTACTCTCATATGTATTCTCTGTCGATCTGTCACCGACGCTTTATGGATTTTCTTCTCTGTGAACCTCATGTTTCTTCCATCTTCGTGCTTCACCGATGAGCTCTATGTGGTCCAGCTGTCTTCACTACCTCACGTGACTTGGTGGAGATGATTGCATGTCTAATTATGAAAAGTCTTTTCGTAGTTGACCACCACTTTTTCTCGACCTTTTCGATTTTTTCTCGACCTTTTCGATTTTTGTCTCGACGGATCTCAACTGTTACATATTAAGGTTATTTGGTCGAAGAAAATCAAATCACAGACGAAGAAGATCAGCCTGTGGGTCGAAAGAATCTCTTATGTATGAGGAAATATTATCCGGTAGTCGAGGAATCGAGTTTTCCTCGACCAACCTTGATTTTTTCTCGACCACTTCGATTTCACGACCGTTTCGATTTTTATCGAAATGAAAGTCGAATCACGGACGATGCAGATCACCATTTTGTTTTGGTTTCTTGTAGTTTTCTTCCCTCATGAAAATTTTCTCTCGCGAGCTTTTTTGAAGTTGTTTATTTTTTTCTTTAATCAATTGTTGATAAGAGTTCATCACAAGTTTAGCTCCTTTGTTTAGGTTGCATCATTCTCTTTTACTGTTAGCTGGTATATCGTTTTCTTCATCGAATCTCATTCTTTATCACTCATTTCTCATAAAAGAATTGATGAATAGATTAAGTGATCGTGTTGATCTGTTCCACTAAAAATTACAAATCAGACTTGATCGAGGTGTGAGGAGTTGTATTTTTCCATAACCATATACAATATCTTTTCTCAGAAATAAGGCCAAAAAGATGAGAAGTTGTAATTTTGACATTAATTGTTTAAATCTTAGTCTACTGTAACATATGTCTGTTGCAGAATTGTAAGCAATTGCAATGTGCTAATACAAAGTTATTTTTGGAAGAAAGAAAAAGAATGTTAACGGGCAGGGAAGTTTGTAGTAAGAACTAACCATCGAATGAAGTTTTTCTAATAGGCATCCACTTTCCTGCACCACATAAATCGGAGAGCCCAGTAGCAACAGATGATACATCATCTTTTTCCTTCAGCTGCAAAACTTGTTGATCATGTTTCGGTCAATATTTTATTATTGTTTTCAGATATTTTTTGGAATTGATTTAAATATAATGGAAATTGCAAGGTGATGAGGAAAAAAAGATAAGGATTCCCATCAAAACCTAGGTTATATACGATTATAGAAAGACTGATTATAGGTTATCACGTTATAATATACAATTGCTTTGAGTCAAATTCCAGGGAACATTTAACAAAGAAATTTCTAGGAAACATATTAACTTTTTTATCAACAAAGAAAACTATTATTTTTAGTTTACGTGCAATAAACACACAAATTGATTCTTTAATATTACAAGATAGATTGTCAATTTTGTGATTCAAAGACATTAAAATTGCATACAATGAAAAGGATATAAATAAACTCTTCGATTTTGTAAAAAACTTTAGACAGAAATTAAACGTTAGGTGCCATAACCATTAATAATTTATATTAACAATAGTTTGGACGTGGAAATCCAAAATCATTTAAAGAAAACAAAAATATATTTTTCAAGTTGTATATATCAAAAAAAATGTTGAGTCCGGTTTAAATTATCCAGCTAATAATATTGACATTAAAAATTTGATCTATTTCTTCTACAAGTAGAAGATTAATAAAAAAAATAGAAAATAATTTTTAAACTTTACACAGAAATTGTTCACACACAAAAAGCAATCTAAAGTATAGAAACATTGCGCCAATAAGCAACAAATTTCAGAAAAATAACAAAGTATTTATAACAACAAAATATGTAGAAAAAGTAGATCTTGAAAGCAGGTTTTAGCCTCATTTTAGGTACTCTCTCTTTCCCAATCTCTCTATAAAATAAAGTTAATCATGATTGCCAAGTTGCTAAATAATTGAACCTACAGTATAAACAAGTTGGTGGCAGATCTCTCACAGCTAAAGTTTCACGTCACTAATAGACAAAAGCAGATTTGTGGGTCACAATGCATACTACGTTTTCTCTTGGGATGACAATTTTATACATATTCAAGTAAAGAGCATTTAAGACTTAGGGACTGGACCAGGAGATTTGGTGATGAG
This sequence comes from Lepidium sativum, assembly GCA_023374145.1. NCBI lineage: Eukaryota > Viridiplantae > Streptophyta > Magnoliopsida > Brassicales > Brassicaceae > Lepidium > Lepidium sativum. The sequence goes on along the minus strand of JAKUCM010007576.1, from coordinate 33,124 downwards.
GAGACTTGGAGTTGGGAGACGTTACAGAGAGCGAGAGAAGACATAAAAGACTGTACATTGGCCTTTTGCTTATTGAAGTTCTGATTCGGAAGTCATAGAGAGTCGCTTATGTCAAATATCAATTACAAAATCAACTTAAATTCATAAAAATATCACCACCATCAATAATCACATTCAATTATCGAGATGATAAGGTTGCAATATTCGTCTGTATACATTATACAAATAGACATACGACCAAAAAGAATCATCTTGCAAGAACATAATTCTAACAACCATCGTGGTGATTATGTGAGTAAGGAAACGAGTGAAACGAATTCAAGGGTAACTCTTCCCTTAGATCGAGTGTTGATGACGAAATGTTCAGGATATTTCCTCAGCAGCATCAGTAAACCGTACCATGGTTTACCCTTAGCTTCAGGGATAAGACAGTCTTCTTGTGTCAGGTACCTTCTTACTCGACTGTGATGCCATACGTTTCCATACTCCTTTAATATCTGTCACACCAACCCACTGTCATGCATTAGCCTTTGTTATGGTTCATAAGGAACTTAACTCATTGTGAGAATTAAATAGTTACTCAACATCTGTGGAGATTTAAATATATACAAGTAGCCCAATTCCATTAGAAAACTAGGTTTAGGGACTATCTTCACACTAATTCTCACAAATCTACCCGGACACCATAAAAGCTTTGATTCAATGGAATACTCATGCTACGTTCTGCGTTAAGAGGCAGGGAAGTTCCTAGTTAAGAACTTACCATCGAATGAAGTTTTTCCATAGGCATCCAATCTCCTGGACCACACAAATCGGAAAGCACAGTAGCAACAGATGATACAACATCTTTTTCATCCAGCTGCAAAACTTGTTGATCATCAGCTTCACGATCTAACTTTGCTCTTTCCTCTCTCGTTTTCTCTGTAGACAAGAAGCAGATACAATATCATGCAATCCAAGTCTAAGAAGATTCAATCAGCAATAACTACAAGTTTTACTCAACATGATCAGAACAAGTAAAGCATCATAATCTGAAACCTAATTACCTACACAGTGAAATTACGCTATCATGAGCAATATGGTTTTACCTCCGGAAGCATACTCTTCATGTCCATCTCTCCTCGATTTCTTTCCACTGCCCCTGATATCCTCGTCATCGTCGTCATCATCAACATTTTCATCATCGTATTCATAGAACTCCCTACTCCGGACGCCTTTCTTACCTGACCCGGAACCCGGACCGGAATGATAACCATGGTACGGAACAACACTACTCTGCCCTGAAACGTGGTGCCTAGGTCCCAACGGCCCACCTAGGATGCTCCTAACCGGAAGCAGAAAGTAGAACTCTTTGTCACCAATCTGTAAAAGGTCCTGTGAGTCGAGCTTGACGTTTGGGTTCCCAGGGAGGTGGAGGACACCTTCAACAAGGCAGCCATTTTTGCCAAGGACCTCGAGAGAGAAGCGGCGTCGCGTGAAGTCGTAAAAAATCCGAGCATGATTACGCGAAATGTTCATCCCACCACCGAGGGATGATAAGTCGACGTCAACGGTCGATTTCTTAGAATTCCGGCCAAGCATAATGGAGTACGACTGCATATAATATTCAAAATCCTCACCTTGCAACTTCGCAAATCCGACCTCCACATCGCTTCCGCCTTCAGTGGCCGTAGCCATCCCGTTAAAGCCTCCAATTTGATCAAAGAGACAGCGAACTGTCAAATTAGGGCTTTCAAATCGCAGTAATTTCTGAAACAAAGCAAATTCAGTTTGGAAACCAGTTTAGCTTATCTAGAACTAGGACAGGAATAGCTGGTATATCATTCAGTTATGTAACTGTGATAGTCAGCTCTTGTTTGATTTGGGCTAAATATATTAGGCCCAATATTTTGACCCCGCCCATTAACATAAGCCCAAAAACATTAACTTGTTAAATATCCAAATTCCGAGATATATTCAAAGAATCTTTACTTTAACACTTTCCAGATGCAACTCATGCAAGAGAAAAACAGGAACTTTTGTCAAACAAACTACTGCAAGCTGTTTCCCGATTCGAATTAGGACACGTGTCAGTTACCTACAACCCAGCTCCCAACAACCAATAACTATCAACCACGTGGCCGTAAACTCCGCTAAAACGTACCACGTTGATATTACGTCCGTCACATCAGATGAGAATAGCCGTTACGGCGTCAATTGCTGAACTGGAGAATCTGACCCATTACACTGTCTTCATCAGATTCTTGCCACGTGTCAGATCAGGAGTCGAGTTTAATGCTCGAGATTCGCGGAAGACAGAAGAATTGAAACACAAACGTGTCGTCGTCAAAGCCAGCAGGATCTCAGAGTACACGTGTAAGCTGTTTTCATACACGTGTTACACGTGTCAGCTTGGGTACTTTCCGTCAAAATTTGACGTTTCCATAACCAGCAAAATAAACGGAAAGTGTTTATCAATAATCCGAAATTTTAGCAGCTAATAAAGAGTTTTTGTTACGCTTCGATTAATAATAAAGCAACGTGTAGTTGAAAACCGCCTATGTCCACTATCGTATTTGACACGTGTCACGTACCAATTCTCTTTTTAATTTTCTCCATCCCTTAAAGTAACAAAAACCCTCTCTATATTTCAGAAATTACAGAACATAAGAAAGAAGCTATCTCTTTTTGAATTTGGTTTTTGACATTATATGGTTGTTGAATCTTCATTAATGGCTACAAAGTTTGGAGAAAATGAAGAGGTTGAGCTCGAGCTATGTCTTTCTTTGGGAGGTCCTTTCAAGAAAACAGAGAAATCTAAACCAACAGAATACAGTACTGATGGACAATTATTTAACGGCGTCAATGCAACGAAGAAGCAGGAAAGGAATGAGCAGCACAGAAACGGAGAAGAGAGAGCGTCCAAAAGGTTTAGAACAGAATGTAACGGTGTTGATTTGGATTTGAGCTTTAGAAAAATGGGTAATGGTTACGGGTACGGGTCGGGTCAAAGTAGGTCACCCATTTGCACTTCCTCCGAGGTTTCTGATCCAAGCAGCTCTTCTCGCCAAGAACAAGAAGGTACGTAAAAGTTATTATTTTTGGATCAAAAGTTGGTATTTTAACAATTGATAAACTCATTTGCATGAAGATGATAAGAAATTATTGTTGTGTCATGTTCAGGTGGAAGTTCTGACTTTGGTGTCAATTGTGGCCAAACCAAACCGGTTAAGAACATTCAGACCGGTACAGAGGAAACTGTTCAAAGCAAAAATGGTTCACATGATGCTGAGGTAGGAAAGACCCAAACTTGGTCCAATTCTGTAGCCAAAGAGACGAGGAAGCCTCCAAAACCACTTCCGAACGGTAACGGTAACGGAAGTAACGGTGGTTTGCTTCCGTTTAATCAGATGCCTTGCGTGACAAGCACGGGAAATGGTCCTAATGGCAAAACAGTAAATGGGTTTCTATATCGGTACTCAAAATCAGAGATCAGTATAATGTGTGTTTGCCATGGAACGTCTTTCTCGCCGGCTGAGTTCATCGTTCACGCAGGTGGAACCAATGTCACACATCCATTGAGGCATATAACAGTTGTTCCTTCAACATTTTGAACTACAATTTCATCTCTTTTAGTTACCTAGTCTTTTGTGGGGATGTGTGTATGTATGTAACATTTTGTTCTTTATAACAATTTTCAACTGATCTTTATAAAGAACCTCAACGGATTTGACACTAATTTGTTGCATTGTGTCTTTTGCCTTTTAATGCACTTGAGTAAATAATTTGTCTATTCAATGTGACCAAGCACACCGTAGCTGAGACGGTGAGTTAGAAATAACTCTCTCCAAGCATCGTAAGTGCTTTCTTCGAGATTGAGAGTTATAGGTATGTGAGACTTTATGTTAGAGACTCCGTACGCTTTATCAGAGACAGGCGGATTTTCTGATCGTCAAAGGGTCGACATAAATTTTCATTCGGCTGATTACAGACACGAGAATGAGTTTTCTGCACCAGTACGCGGCTTGATCTGCCTTCAAGTTGGTACTAACGTCAAAATTGGAAATCCTAGCACAAGCCAGTTCTTAACATTACCTAACGTCAAAACGAGAAGAAAATGTTTATTCTCTTTTTTTTTGGTTATGATCCTATGAATGATGTATACAAAGTGTTGTGCATGACGGTACTACTCATTACCCGAAGTCGTGGATCATCGGTTGTGTCCGATGAACATCAAGTTTTCACTCTAGGAACTAAACAAAAGTGAAGGAAGATTGTATGTAAGCATCCCCATCTTCCTTCTACTTCTACTGGAACAGAAAGGATAAGCATTGATGGGGTTGTATATTATTATGCTTGGATCAAAAGTGAAGGATCTTTAGTTTGCTTTGATCTCACATCTAAAGAATTCAGTGTCATTACTTAACCTGAGAATATCAGGTACCTAGTGAACTACGGTGGAAAGATAGCTTTATGTCATCATTACTTTATGCATACGCTTAACCTATGGGTTCTACACGATGCCAAGAGACAAGAATGGTCAAAAGTTTTTCACTTAATTCCTTCGTAGACATATTTAGTTGGGATACCAAAATGAGTTTCAAAGGCACACTTAGTACCGGCCACCTTATATTTGCAGCGGCTAGTTGGAAATACTATTATTACCCGTACTTCCTTATACCACCTCCAACAAAGGTTATCGATAGGGTTCTTAATATTATAAAAATAAAAAAAATTACAAAAACAAGAAAGAAAATATAATGGGTTCTTAAACAAGAAAAATAAGAAACCATGGTTCTTAAACAAAAACTCCATTTTGCCACATATTCATTTTTTATTGAACATAACTTTTTGAAAAAATTAAAATCTAAATAAATCTTATTTTAACAAAATAATATTCAGTATTTTATTTTTTAGAAATTCTTAAGGGTATCTTAATCTTTGGAGTTGCTCTTATCAGTTACGATCTCATAGAAAACAATGCCAAAAATGTTGTGATCGAAGGAAATACAAAGAGCTCTCATGTCATACCCTATTTCGATAATATAGAGAGTCCTAGTTTTATCAAATGTAAGTTGAATCATTTGGTGTTGCTTTTCATTTTAGATATCGAACTAACAGTGGTTTCTTTTTTATATCTTTTGGCTTAGCTTTTTCTATGTCTTCATCAAGAGTTTGGTATTGGTTCTATATCTTCTCTTACAATCTTAAAGAAAAACTATATATTTCATGCCAAAAAGAGTTGTTATTGAATGCATTTGAAGATTGCGTCCGTTCTTTTCTTATCCTGTTTATGTCAAACTTTAGTAAGTTCAACCTCTGATGTCTACACTTACTTGATTAAGAAACTTCATGTACATTCTACACCCTTCATCGTTAGTGGCGATCTGAAACAAACAGAAAAGCAGAAGAAGCGCTGAATTATAATAATTACACAAACTCACTTATAAACAGTTACAACTTATGAACTATAATGGTTATCTTGATCGACTGATTTCTGCTATAAGAGAGTCAATCAGTTCAATTATAAGCATCGTCCATATATTGAAGAGCGTAAGAAACAGAAGTTATGATGTTGCAGATGATCTATTAAGAGTTGAACCAAATGATGATACTAGAAATGTGAACAATCAAGAGTCTCAAATATTGGTGCCGTCGATCCATCCTCGTACATACGAGATTAATGACCAAATAGTCATCATCTCGAGGGGGCATATTAGGGAATAGTATCCCACATCGATAGTTGGAAAGGATCATCTCTAATATATATAGAACTTGGGCCAATACACTCATTGCCAATTGGTTTTGAGTTGAAAGCTCATATTCTAATATGTTGGTCTTTCTCACATGTTAGAAAATGCATTGATGTAGTTTAGAACAATTAAAAGGAAAGTGTTTCGACTTAGACGGCGTGGTCGGATAAATGTTAACTAATCTACTAACAAGCATTTTCCGAATCCTTATTTCTTCTTCAAGGAAACACTAACTTCTATTCTTGTCTAAAACTGGTAGTAGTCTTGCTATGCTTTGTGGAGTTTGAGGACAAATGCTGCAAAGAGGGCAACAGAGGTACGCACTTTGGACATACACCATTCTTAAACACTTGGTCTCTTGAACCCTGCACAACTGAGAACGATTTGAGATGGCATGAATCTTATTCAGGCGTCTCTTTACAGGATTCATGGACGAAAGGTTTACTTGAATTAGGTGACACGAGATAAAAGTGAGTGATGGGTTATTATAGCTAGCAATCTATCATTGGTTAGTCTCTGCAACGTTCAAAGAATGGAGCTGAAGGCTTCACTTTTGTTTGGCATGAGATTCAGCTTCAGGGGGAAGCGAGACAAAGAGACCATTCTTCGGACACTAAGCAGATAAAGAAGGAACAGGAGAAGCTTCCGGAGGAACAGGGAAAGCTTCAAGAGGAGGAGGACGAACATAATCAAAACTGAACATTACCTACTTGGGTAGATAGAGGCTGGAATTGACATACATATAGGGTGGTTAATGATTATAGTGATAGAATCATAAGAACATATTACAAACTGGTTGTGCTAAGAGATATTTGATGGTCAGACATATCTCAAGTCAATGAATAAGATTTTTGTTAGCTTTCTGTGAGAATTTTGGGACTTTTTGACTCGAAGAAACAGGCCACTGATCAATAGATAAATAACCCAAACATACCAATTGAAAAAGAAAGAAACTTTAATTTTCATTCAAATATATGATTTAAGAGCACAAACATCAGAAAGAAGGTAAAGCAAAATTACAAAGTAGATCTGATCTATTCATTCATAACAGGTTTGTTGTCGCTGGCTTTGGGCTTCTGTTCTCTTGGCCTGTCCTCAAGTTTCCTGATTAACATAAACAGATGATGAGAAAGAAGAAGAAAGATACGAAATCTGGGAACAACATCGATCATCTTATATTTGGTTCAGACAAAACAAGATATTTGTACCTTCTGTCGGACGAGCTACCTTTCTGGCTCAGGAATGATCTGAAGAGACCGGAATTCACATCGTAAATCATTTTCACTCACTTATCTCGTAAGCTTTGATCTCAGACTTTAGTTTCAGATGGCTGCAACAGAGATGAGAGAACCTAAGTCCCTCCTACATTACAACTCTTTTATATAGTGTGAGCAAACATACTTGAGCCAGTTTGGTTCGCTCTCTATTTGGGCCTTTTCTTTATAATGGGCCTCCTCCGCCAAACAGAGCGATTATGGGCCTAGTCCGCTTAACAGACCAAATTCAGAATTTCGTATCACTTTTTTTTTTTTTTTTCTTTCCATTTCAGACTTCTGCTAGTGAAGTGATAGGCACAAATTATTTTTGGTCATTATCGGAGAATAAAGAACAATGCAAAAAATTCTCAAACTGCAAGGACTTAAAAGTTGGCGTTTTAGTTACTAGATAAACGACAGAGCGTGTTACTCATTCAATGTCAAGAACATTTTACAAATACAATATATATAAAATTGTCAGAAAGAAAAGCTGACTACGAGCCAAGTTCTCATGAGAGAAGGGAAACGAGAGATACGAATTCAAGGGTAACTCTTCCCTTAGATCGAGTGTTGATGACGAAATGCTCAGGATATTTCCTCAGCAGCATCAGTAAACCGTACCATGGTTTACCCTTAGCTTCAGGGATAAGGTAGTCTTCTTGTGTCAGGTACCTTCTTACTCGACTGTGATGCCATACGTTTCCATACTCCCTTTAATATCTGTCACACACCAACCCACTATCATGCATTAGCCTCTGTTATGGTTCACAATGAACTTAACTCATTGTAAGAACTAAAGAGTTACTCAAAATCTGTGGAGTTTTAAATATACACAAGTGACCTAATTTCACACTAATTCTCACAAATCTATCCGGACACCGTATAAACTTTGGTCTAATGGAATACTCATGCTACGTTCTGTGTTAAGAGGCAGGGAAATTTCTAGTACAAACTAACCATTGAATGAAGTTTTTCCATAGGCATCCACTCTCCTGGACCACACAAATCGGAAAGCACAGTAGCAACGGATGATACAACATCTTTTTCCTCCAGCTGCAAAACTTGTTGATCATCAGCTTCACGATCTAACTTTGCTCTTGCCTCTCTTGTCTTCTCTGCAGACATCAAGCAGATAACAATATTAGGCAATCCAAGTCTAAGAAGATATAATCAGCAATCACTACAACTTTTACACAATGTTGTAAAGCATCATAATCTAAAACCTAAATAAGTTCAACAGCGAAATAAAGCTATCATGAGCAATCTGATTTTACCTCCGGAAGCATATCCATCATGTCCATCTCTCCTTGATTTCTTTCCACTGCCCCTGATACCCTCGTCATCATCCTCATATTCTTCGTCTTCGTCATCGTATTCATAGAACTCCCTACTCCGGACGCCCTTCTTACCTGACCCGGAACCCGGACCGGAATGATAACCATGGTACGGAACAACACTACTCTGCCCTGGAACGTGGTGCCTAGGTCCTAACGGCCCGCCTAGGATGCTCCGAACCGGAAGAAGAAAGTAGAACTCTTTGTCACCAATCTGTAAGAGGTCCTGTGAGTCGAGCTTGACGTTAGGGTTCCCAGGGAGATGGAGGACACCTTCAACGAGGCAGCCATTTTTGCCAAGGACCTCAAGAGAGAAGCGGCGTCGCGTGAAGTCGTAAAAGATCCGAGCGTGGTTGCGCGAAATGTTCATCCCACCACCGAGGGATGAGAGGTCGACGTCGACTGTCGATTTCTTAGAATTCCGGCCAAGCATAATGGAGTACGACTGCATATAGTATTCGAAATCCTCACCTTGCAGCTTCGCAAATCCAACCTCCACGTCACTTCCACCTCCAACCGCTGTAGCCATCCCGCCAAATTCACCGATTTGATTGGTTTCCAAGTCGGAGATCAAAGATGAACGAGAACTCCCGTTAGAATTAGGGATTGAAAAATTGAAATCATCATAAAGTTTGTTTGGATATCGTTTAAGCTAATCCAAGGTCCAGGATATGAATATAACCTTTTTGAAATGACGATTATACCCATCATGTTAGGACCTGAATATAAACCCTAACGACCCGAAAGCTAGAGACTTGGATAGTGGCGGCGATATCTGTGAGTGTAAAGGTTCTATCTCTCTGATTTATTGTGTTGTTTCATTCGCATTGGGACATAGTCCTGGTTGGTTTTATGCAACTTCGGTGATGATTTTTTCGTTTTACATAATCAGTCTATGTTATTTTTCGTTCTAGCTTCAATCTATTGTTGCCAAGTGATGATTTGAAAATTTGCGCAAGGGTTTTGAGTTCTGGATGATCGGTTGAAATTGTGATCTGAATGAACTATGACAAAATCATTTTCTTATAATTCATTCTGATGGCAGCTTATCAATATTAAAGATATCAAATTTCAATTCGAATTTTTGGCTAATATGGTTTGATTCAGATAGTCAAAATCAGAGATGTTTTGTAAAGTTTGATTTTTTTTTCTTAGTCAGATAGCTCGGTTTTGGGGTAGCTAATTGATATTTTTATGATTCAGGTTTTCAATCATTTAGCCTGTGATGGATTGTGAAACTATGTTTAATGGCTTTAAGTTCCTGACGATTGAATGCTGTCATTCTGATGAACTTTAAGAAGCCAGTGATATTTTGGGAAACTTTGATCAATGTCTTTAAGTTCCTGAGGATTGAATGTTGTCTCTGAGGAACTTTGAGAGATCATGTGTATTTTCTTGTCTTCTTACGATTCAAGTTGTGCAAATCTTTCGTTTTGTGGTGAGAAATTTTGCGGCAAGGGTGTTTGAGTTCCTGACGCTTCGATCCAATGAGATGTGTCGCTATAATCTCTTAATGATTGGAATTTGGGCTAATACCCTTTCTTACCTGTCCCGAAGAAGCAGTTCTCTTGCAGTAATGTACTTTGTTTTGATTGTTTCTTTCTTTGTTAACTCAAATTTTTAAAGCTTGTTTTGTGTAAATTAAGTTTTTGCGTTCCTCTAGTTGCTGTTTCAATGTTGTTTTGGTGCTCTTGTTAAGCTTGCAGGATATTGCAGAGGCAAAACTTGGAGTCTTAAATGATCCGTGGGAAGGATTCTTATTTTTCATCATACGTAATCTTTTTCGTAGTTTTAGTTTTACTTTTAGTAAGATTTGAGATGTGTAAAGAAAATATAGAGTGTAACATCTAAATCTTAGAACAATGCAGGATAGTTTTGTTTTTGTATTTTTCATCTTGTGAATATGTAAGTTGTGAATCCCACGACTTGGTGCACTTTCATACTCATAAGAGTTGTTTCTGACTAGTCTTAAGATAGTTAATCTAACAAATGAAGTTGCAACAATAACAAAATCAATTATACGAAATTCTGATTAGCAAAAATGAGTAAGCATAATAATATGCCAAAGGTCAGTCCATGTTCCATCACATGCAACAAGATCCTTCCACATCTATCTGTCACTCTAAGACTTTTCCTTTGATGTCTTGTCTTTACAAAATGGCAAAAAACCATTTTTCTTAATTTTTAAATTAGTATTTGTTGAATTAATGACAAAATAAAATAAAAAAAGTAAAAGAAGAGGAAGTCGAGCTTAAGGAGACACACATCTGTTAACTCACTTCACGAGTCCCCTGTCTGGTTTTCTCTCCCCACTAGCTTCTTCTTGAGTTCTCTTTCTTCTTCGGTCTTCATGGAGACCAAATCCGAAGAATGTTGATGATTTCATAGCACAAACAGACACAAACACATACATGTGTTGTGTCTCCATAATCCCACTATTATTAACTCACCACTAATTCTTGACTTCTTCCCAAAATTCTCATCTTTTTCAGATCCAACACTCTTCAAAACTCAGATAAACAAAAGAAGAAAGGAATTTGGACAGACCCATTTGAGCTGAAGCAGAATCAATAGAGGGAGAGAGAATGGGAGTGATATTTGACTCATGGTGCTTTTGCAAAGGAGTAGGCAAAAGCGAGAAGATGAAAGCTTCCATTTTCTCCGGTAAAGCTCCAGCGATGGCACGAATCTCTGTCTCAGGACCAAATGGACTTACTTCTGGAACTGGATTCCTCATTCACCGGAATCTTCTTCTCACCACTCACCTCAATCTCCCTTCCATCTCCGCCTCCGAAAACGCCGAAGTCCGTCTTCAGAACGGTCTCGCTGCTGCTCTCTTTCCCCACAGGTCAAACCACTCTTGATCTTTGATTCAGTTTGATATACGATTCTAAAATTTCCTGTATTGTCGGTTGCACGATCCGTGAAATTTTGATTTAATGCCATATAGATATATTCCCGTATATTGGCTCTTCACATTTAAAAAGAAAAAAAAACAATCCGTAGGTTTTGGTCAGACCAAAAGAACTTAAAGTGAAGAGAACTGCCTTTGGTAAGCTTTAGTTTTATAAATGTTTAAGCAAATATTGTAACTATTAGTATCAGCAGTTCAATGAAACAAGAGAACTCATATGTTCAGAGATTACCCACAAAATAGGCAATTTCTTGATTGCATCTAACATTAAATGAACAAGTTTGAGATCAATCTGATTCGTAGATTACTGGATTGTTTGTTCGATGATATTCTCTGTTGATGTGCTATAGGGAAATGAATGTCATCTTATTTGGTGCCGTGTTCTGTAGGTTTTTCATTACAAGTTCGATTATTGATCTCACCATTGTTGGCTTAGACCTTGTCGATGGAGACTCAAATACTCAGAGCCAAACCCAACAGCCACATTACCTGAAAACATGTTCCAAACCAAACCTGGATCTAGGAAGTGTGGTGTACCTCTTAGGCTATGCAGCTCAGAATGAACTGAAGATCGGGGAGGGAAAGTTAGTGGTAGCTACCGACAATCTCATTAAACTTTCAACCAATGAAATGATCTGGAGTCCTGGATCTGCTGGATTTGATGTTCAAGGAAATCTCGCTTTCATGATCTGTGATCCAAGGAAACTAGCGACATCACCAACTTCTACTTCCTCATCTTCCTCTACGTCATTGAAGAGAGATAACAAAACACTAACGATGCAGTTTGGTATACCCATACCAGTGATTTGTGACTGGCTGAATCAACATTGGGAAGGTAGTTTAGATGAACATACGACAAAACCTAAGTTACCTCTCATTCGGTTAATGTCTTCTGGTCAGAAGAGTGATCGTTCTTGTACTTCATTCACCATGCGCCGTGTTTTTAAGCCAAACGACTCTGCTGATGTTGGGACACCATCTTCATCTAACACTAGAGGTCAAACTCATCCGAACTCGTCATTCGCCAATGAGGACGAAGAAAAAGAAGAAGAAACCTTAAAAGCCAATCCACAAGGCGGGGGAACTACTACTCATGCGCAGGGTATCCCAACCCCTGAGATATATGAATCGCCAAAGTTGACTTCTGGTCCTTTAAGAAATGAGACAGGCCCAGTACACCTTTTGGATATCAACTTTCCTCCACGAATAACTAAAGCTACAATCTTCCTTCCTGAGCTTAACTCTGTACAGGGTAACAACGTGGTAGAGGAAGCTGAGATTGTCTCTGAGGGATCAGATGCGCAGATTGCTTCAACAGGTTCAGTAAATGGTGCTCTCAGTGAGGTCATCTCAAGTTCACCACCACCAGAAGCTCACTATTTATATAACCATCATGGATACAGCAGCGAGGAAGAGACTATGTATTCTGCAGAAACAGCAGAAAGCCGAAACTACCCAACTCCTCCAAAAAAGAGTGAGTTTCATCAAGAGAGAGTTGGTAGAAGCCAAAGCTGTGTGAGCTCCAGCCGATGGGGAACTCCTCAGAAAAGTTCGAATGGTAGAAGAGCAATGCTGGAGAAACAGAGAAGCTTTGTCCATGGAAAGAAGATGCATTCGCTAGGAGCAATGTCACAGAGGAGTAATGACTATTACAGCCCAACAGTCTCATCCATCATGAAGAAAAGGAATAATAGTTCAAAGCAACCGATTTTAAAACCGCTACCTAAACCTAGAGCTGTTAGTTCTTCCCCAAGATGGGCGTTCTGAAGCAGATACAGACTAGAGAAAGAGCCACACACCTTAATAGAAAGAGAGACATCTTTGTTTAAATTTAGATGTCTTTTATTCTTGTACAACTAATTTCATTTCAACTCTTGTGCAGACATATTGAAGAGAACACATCAAATAGGAAACATATTATAGTCTTGAGTCGTTCGGGGTAAAGCCCTATAAGCAATCTGTGATATTGAGTTCCTGGGAATTTTGAAAATACTTTCGTTTTGGCTATCAGACCATGCATGCATGGCTAGTTGTTTCCTCAAGGCTACAGAGGTATCAACTAACGAGCTTTCTGCAAACAATTATCATATGAATACTGACGCTAATAACAATCATGGCCATGACTTGAGGGTGTATTCATTGAACTGCAAATTCAATAATTTCATGGGAATGATCCACCATAAGAACAAATTTATCACATTGATGTTAAAGAGAAACAGTGGACCAAAGTAGCAATGTAAATGTCATCCACTACCTAACTGTGCATAGCAGGGCATGATGAAGAATGTTTTTTTTAAGATTCAATATCATCTTCCCCAAATATCTCAATGATCACTAAACAAGAAGAAACTACTCAGATAATGAAGACAACAATGAATGCAATCTGTTTTGAAAATAGGTCCATGATTCCTAGATGTATCTCTAACAAACCAGAAAGATATTGACATAGCATACACAACCGAGTCGTTGTTGACAGTTAAAGTTGATAGAGCATTAACCCTGCAAAAGAGGGAAAAGATATTTTTAAGAAAAGGATCAGCAAAGAATCTTGCTTGTGTTAACAAGAAGTTTCATGAATTTAAGAAACAAATAAATCTCATTAGCTAGACTTACATGGTTACATTCATCAGGTGGATGGAAGGAATACCCGGATTAGCGACTTAGCAGTGACATTTTTCCTACACGTAGGGCATTTAGCTTGACGAGATATCGCATTTTTTATGCAATCTTTGCAGAAAATATGACCACACTTTGTTGACACCTCCTCAGTAAATGGGCACAAACAAATTGGACAATGAAATTTTGGATCTTCTACAGGAGGTTCCACAGCCTTGGACTTTCTCTGAACGAGAAAAATGGAATTTGGTTAGCCTAAATCCAAACATCAAAGCTAATACTAAAACTATAAATATCAACGTCTCTCACCGACTTATTAAGTTTATCAGAGTCACCACTATCTTCATCAGAACGAAGCCTTGTGCGGTTTTTGCCCAATGCAATAGTACTGCCTGTACTCATAACATCACACAAATAGAACTGAGAAAAGAAGCACATTTATAAACAATTTATAAATGCATCACAAACGTACATCACAAACGTACATCACTCATATTCTAATAGCTATACAAAAAAAGAAGAAAAAGATGTTAATTCACCTGACTCTACATCAACTACTAATGGTCCTCTGCGTGCAACTCGATTGTTTTTAGCCTTGTACAAGAATAAAACAGTATCAATAAACTGCAATATAAATACCATGACTTGAAAAGGGCAAAAACAAAGGAAGAGAAGAGAGCAAACCTGAGCAAAAGCAGATGCAGTTGATTCAATAACATCATCATCTTCTATATCAATCATAGGAGGACCAGACACAGTCTGAGGTACCATCGGAGCTTGTTCAGTCTCTTGTTGATCTCCCTGGTTTTCGCTTGGTGTCCCATTCACATCAGTCACTCGTTGACCCCTCCTTCGAATTCTCACGCTTTTCGTAGCAACCCGAGAACTCATGCCTCAAGATTCAGTCACAACTTCACTACTAAATTAGGTTCTCTCGATAATATGAGAGTTTTAGATCATCAAAAAAGGACGTCTCGCATACTGTCTTCAACAACAACAACAAAAAACACTCAGTTCATAAGACTTCCATATAAATCAGAAGAGTTCGGGTAAAAAGAAATAAACTTTTTAGTCAAAATTAGAGTAAGGGAACTCAAAAAGAGAACCAAGAAAATCAATCTTTAAGAATATCCTGTAGACGGTAACATTTCCCTCACCATGGAAATTCTACGAGGGACGGTGGACGTGGAAACCCACAAATATATAACCAACGCAACAACAAACAAAAGAAGAAGAATAGAGTAATCAATCGAAAGATCAAGCGAAGAATGAAATTGTATAATTAGGGAAGAGATTCAAAGTTTGAACCTTTATAAGGAGGACGATGTCGACGATGAAGTAGATTTTTCAGAGCGGAATGAGAGAAACGAAGGGTCTGCAAAGGATCACACTCGTATTGTGTCCACTATCGAGTATCGACTCCTCGATTTCCAACGCTTATTTACATGCCACCGTACACACGTCCTCGCAATATGTATATTTACCAATTTAGAGAAATTTTAAAAATAGTCCTCAATTTTTCAAAATGCTTCAAAAACTTGAAGAAGTTAATTGACAAGATTACAATGGACTACTAAAAAGATTAATGACAGATATGAAAATAGTTCTATCAATAAAAGTTTGTAATTTAATTGGTAAGTTCGCGATAAAAATCCGTTCTTTGATTTATATGTCAACAAAAATTCGTGATTACATTCAAATACTCCAATAAGGGTTTTTCGATTATTTGATTTTTTTTGTGTTGAGTTATTTTTATATAATTGAGATTCAAAAAATAAATTTAAATTCTTGCAATGGTAATGAACAAATAAATTACACAGACAAAACTAATATATATGAGAAACAAATTTAAATTATGATAATATGGAGAGCAGAAGCTCCAAAACGTTGTCACCAAAATGTTTACTCCTTTTGTTAGGGAATAATAAAAGAAAACAAATACATCGAAGAAAATAAAATGAGAGAAACTTTGGTATGTTCACAAGATATGTACAATGTGTTCAATATCTAGCTCCCTTCTTTTGTCCCCAAGGAAAACAGCAAACCTGCACATTACATGTACAATTCATATTGATCATGAATGTATATAGATATTATAAATTCTAAGTCAATGAACATAAATTTTATGTTAGTCAATGCACATAACATATTGATGTAATGTATGTGTATAGTACCTTGGAGGAGGAATGAGTCGGAGAATCACGTTGATTGTTGATTGGACGAGAAGGAGTGTTTCCGGCTGTTCCGCCGTAAGATCTGCCACCTTCTCGGTTCCTTTCTTCTTTGACTTGATCGAATATGTGTGTGTAACTCATGTTCTCTCCTGAACCCACTGATCCTGGAAATGGTGGAATTGTTGTTCCTCCCTATATATCAATCAAAATGTTCACAAATCAAAATAAACACAACATTAATGTTATAATCAATAGTTTGTGTGTGAGTTCATACCCTTCCTCCGCTGCTGCCGGCTTTTTTGTGCTGCGGAGGACGAGGAGCTGGAGGCTGCCGTTGATTTCCGACTGATCCGCCTCCAGCTCCATAACCTCCATATAGTCCTCCTCCGTAGAGTTGATCTGCTGGAGGAGCTCTGACTTTGTTGTGATCAGTTGGTGGAGGTGCTCGCGGAATGTCTTTAACCGGTTTTGGTGGTTCTGGTTTTTGAATTCTACGAGGAGGCTGAGACTGAGGTTGAGGTTGAGGTTGAGGAGGAGGAGTCTGTGCTGGACTTTTGGTGTCTTGTTTCTCTAAAGACTCGTATAAGTCTTGTCGTTTATTTGTCCTCGCGTTATCGAAGACAACTGTGAATGGTTGGTCTTGGTTGCTCCAGTCACCAAACTTTGGAACGTGCGGACGGTTCTATAATCAATCATTAAAGGGTTCTAAGCTTAGATGTTTCCAAAGATCAAACTTGAAGCGTAAGAAACATATATGTCTGTGAACCCTAATAAGAACTACGAGAGCTAGCTCTAGCTTCCCATTACACACTACAACAGATTAAATTCAAAAGAAGCATATATAAGAAAGTCAACTATTTTTGGTGATCAGAATCCAGATCTCATGTGGAACAGACAAAATCTTTATGTATTCACGAGTTAAAAGCAACAGACACATTCCAATCGATAAGCTCAAATTCTCAGATGAACTCTTATGACTTTGTCACAGACATGTTCTAGTAAAAAGATTCGAGATGAGAGCAAAGGAGAGGGAAATAAACAGAATTCGAAATACAAAGCTTAAGACTTTTCCAACTTACTGCCATAATTTCTCGATCTACAATGAGAAATTAAGAAAGTCTTCAATGGCTAGGTCCAAAACAGAGAGAAAAGAAAGAGAGAGAGATAGCAGAGACACATAAAATGTTCGTATATATATAATATATAAAGGCGTTGACAATTTCGTCGTAGTTTTCTTGTAAATCTGTAAAGTTTGAATGTCTCAGTTTCGTCTCTGAAGGTCTAAGACGACTCCTTTAAAAGGTTCAAGTGGCTTAACCGTGTCTCAAAGCCACTTTCGCTTCACATTTTCCATTTCCAGATCATTCACTTTCACTTCTGAGACATAAACAAACACACTTCCATATATATGTACGATTATGGTTTATCATTTATTTATATATCTCAAATCATGTTTTGTAATTTAATTCTCTGTAGTTTAAACTACAAAATATCTTTATCATTTGATATAATTCAGCATCAGATACAGAGAAAGCAAAGTACAGATGTACAAACCAAATTGTGCAACTCGTCAATTTTATTGTACTGGCAGCTAGATTAACTAGTTGCGATATAATTGGTTTAATATTAAGTAATTAGGCGTTTCTGGGTTAGCTGGTGAATGTCAACATGGTAACCACTGTGATTAAACTACTAATTTATTCGTTACATTAACATATAATTAATTACCAATGACATATATAAACAATCGTGGATGTAGGAGAAGAAATATTGACTTTTGAGGAGGAGACGACTTCAATGACCGTCTATGTATGATGTGTAAAGGCCAAATTTAATACGTTTTGAGTTTTTGACTTTAGCCAATTGGTCAATCGCCATTAATGGATACATAGAACTAAACCTTGATTAATGTTACTTAACCATTGTGGGAATATACAAAATCATTTAATATAACTGTAGCCTCTTCTCTATCAAAACACTTTCTTCGAATTTTCAACATTGAAGATGTTTTGAAGAATTATCACAAGAACGATATTGTCTGAACTGTATTAGATTTTGGTATTTGTAAATTTTCTAAGCTTTGTCACGCAATTTGTATGATTGCTAGTTTCTACTCAACTATTGATTACTCTCAGTTTATTTCACTACTTGACACTATACGGTTAAGCTAAAAACAACACTTCGTACTTAAACTCGCTTTTGACTTTGCTTCAGATCCTTGCTTTTGCCGTGTTTCTTCTCTGCTGTGAAATCGTTCGTCTTCTACAATCTCTAGAGTTGTTACTTATCTGCATATTCCGCTCCACTTCATAGCCGCTGAATTCGTGGAAACGCAAATGCGTTTTAGAGAGCCGCCAATTTTAGTTTCCTTTTAGCGTTTGCCGATCTGGGTTTTGGTTATCAGCCGGAAAGATTGGTGACCCAAAAAGAAAGTGAGGACGAAACTTTAGGGTTTCTTACATTTGGGAGTGAATTTTGATATAAAGGCACGAACTTTACCTTTTGGTGGGAACTGAGAAGGCGGAATCAGACATGATTCAGCTACTGTTCATGGTTCTGTTTGTAGAAGGTGCGACTGCGTTTTTACTACTTGTGAAGATTGGTCCTTTAAGAGAGCTTGTAATGAAGAGTTTGGATCAGCTTAAAATAGGGAAAGGTCCTGCTACTGTGAAAACCATCGCTGGAACCATGTCTGTAATTCTTTTGTCGAATCTCATGAATATCATCAAGATCCAGAACAAAAGTGCGAAACTTGGGACTATGTCTCCTATGGATCAAGTCCTCTGGAGAACGCACTTGCTTGAAGCTTCTCTACTGGGTCAGAATTTTCTTTCTGTTTCTTTTTTCTTTGATTGAATTTCGGTTTGACTGTTGATTGTGGATATATGTTCTAGAAAGAGAACTGGGGATTAATTATATTCCCACTTTAGATCCATAAACATTTAACGTATCTATCTGATTTATTAACTTGGCGAGGAGAATCTCTGTGATTGTTTCCATTCATGTGATTTCATAGTTGTACTTGGAAGCTGGAACTGTCTGTGTTAGTGTCCACCGAATGTAGAATCTTTGTATAGATTTGAAGTATCAGTGACACTCACTGTGATTATGTTCTCATGATTTTGCAGGCGTTGTGCTCTTTTTCGGCTTTGTTATTGACCGGACACATCATTACCTTGAAAAGCTAATCACTTTGAGAAGCAACGTGGGGTCATCTGAAGGCGAACTCGGTCAACTGACGAAGGAGATAACCGAATTGAAGGAGAAAGAAGAGAAGACATGTAAGGAAATTAAGCAGCTGAAAGAGAAACTGTCATATGTTTCAGAGAATCTAAAGAAAGTAGAGAAGGAAGCCAAAGAGAAAGAGACGAAGCTTGAGACAGCTGAAGCCCATGTTACAGATCTTCAAAAGCAGTCTTCAGAGTTATTATTGGAGTATGACAGGTTGCTTGAAGACAACCAGAATCTTCAAAGCCAGATTTTGATTGGAACCAAAAAGACCTAAACTGATAGAAGATTCTTAAGAGCCGTTTGATAGGTTTGTAAACTATGGTTAGTACCAAGTTTATGTGGAAATGCCATTGGAGGAATTATTGTAACATTGTTTTGTTTGGTTTCACAAAGCTCACTCTTTTTTCTGGGAAGGTAATGAAATGTTCTGTCTTCAAAATGTTGAATCCATCTATAAAAATCAATTACATCAGAGCAAAAAACCATCTGAACAACGATATAATTTCAGAGAAGCTGGGACCAAAAGAAAACCTCTGCATTTGAGCAAAGCTTAAAAAAAAGCTGATTCAGAACGCCGTCTGTGGGGATCGAACCCACGGCCACGTGGTTAAAAGCCACGCGCTCTACCACTGAGCTAAGACGGCTATTGAACATTTATTTAGAATTTATGTATAAGAATACGTTACATCGTACGAACTGACAAAATCAATGCCAAGAGCTGAGCAGGTGTTGTGGCATCTTCAACTCTCGGAAAGCCGTTGGAAGAAATCTCCGATCGTCTGAATCCGACGACAAACACTTCGGAAATCATGCCGGAATTTGATCCGAAGACTATGCGCTCTTCTAAACCTGGCTTGAAGCGTCTCTTCATCACTACTTTTGTGCTCTTTTCATTTTTGTTAGGTAATTTTGTTGGTTTCTTCATCCCTTAATTTCCAACTTTTATAGTTTTCTTCCTTTGCTTGATCTAATTCTGATATCGGAGGTATCAGGTCTGCCATTTCTATGGAAGTCAGTGGAAATATATCGCTCTCCGTTGCCGTTCCACGATATCGACTCGCTTTCCGATCAAATTGAGTCGACGCCTTTGCTTTTCCCTTGCAATTTCCACGCTCTATTCGTTGGATTCCGATCGGCGGATCCGGATATTTTGCGTTCTCAGATTCAAGAAGGTATGAATCAGTTAGCTCATCGAAGTTCACAATGCGGTTCTTGCAATATTTCCCTCTCAGTCACCATTCAAAACCCGGATGACCAATGCACTGAAAACCGTGCGTTCAATCCTTCTACGTGCTCTTATCGTTGCGGAGTGATCAAAAGTAGTGTCTTTGGTGTTGGATTGGACGATGTAGTGGATGAGTCACTGAATGATGTGTTCAGTAGCTGTTCTGGCCGCGGTGGGAAAATGTACAGTGTTGTTGTGGTTAATAAAGAGAAGGCCGAAGGTGGGGATGAGGTAAAAGCTGTTGTGGGCAAGCGAAGGCATGCTTGGATCGTGGGGAGTGGGTTAGAAGAGAAGTATGGAGACGTGGTGGCTAGAGTTTCTGAGATATTCGTTAAGGTGTTTGTAAATGGTGGAAGAGAAGACGACTCAATTCACGGGGAGTTTATGCCTGTGGGATCAGATGGGAAGCTTGTTCTTTCTTTCAGTCTATTAAATTCCAACCCACGTGATTGGGTCTATGATTGGTAATGGTTCAAGTGATATGCATTCTTACCGATTTTTGGATACACCTGAAGCTTTTCTCAAAAAATAGATGCTGCCATCATAAGATTGGTTTCAACCTCAGCCTTTAGGAAATCTAGTATT
Source organism: Lepidium sativum (assembly GCA_023374145.1). Taxonomy (NCBI): domain Eukaryota; kingdom Viridiplantae; phylum Streptophyta; class Magnoliopsida; order Brassicales; family Brassicaceae; genus Lepidium; species Lepidium sativum. Next base: position 12,057 of record JAKUCM010007576.1, on the reverse strand, counting down.
TGCCTCTGACATGTTGTTTGTGCGCTACATTGTCAGGGATTTTCAGAGGATAGACAAGGAATCGTTGGCTCCGGTGACTAAGGCCTTATCACCTATAGCTAATATAAGTGTTGAAAGTCAGGTAGTATTCACCACCTGACCAAAATCTTTGATATCTTTATTATTCTCTCGAGCTGTTGTCTTATGCTTTCTCTATCCTTAGGTTTTGTATCATACGCCAAAGTCTTCGTTTTCATCTTGGGATGAAAAACTTCAGAGCTACATCTTTAGGACCGGTGATCTGCCCTTCTTTGTACGTACCCTTTCTCGAGATCTCCACGACTAATTTCGATATAATTGATTGACTAACAGATAATGTTAAATGGTTTCGCCAGGTGAACTCGAACGAATGGCACTTGGATACTTCTGCTGGAGCTAGTGGACGGTCTAAAATATTGCAATTTGTGGTGTATATTATTCAACTCTCTTCATGCTTGCTGATTATGCTGCTTGATGCTGTGATTATACTATACCGTTTCCTGATAAACTGAGCAGGAACATTCTCACAGAAATATCTCAACTGTATGGCCTTTCCTCATATTCACAGATATATTCCATCCACAACGGAATACCCTCTTCACTTGCAGTTGCCAAATGGGGAGATATCTAAAACAAATGGATTCATATCTCCTGTTAGTGAGACTACATTAGCATTTCCTTTCCTTCACCTAATCTGGTGGTATGCCTTCTTTGTGAAAACAATGTCATCTCCTTATTTTGTTCGATAGATGTGGGGCGGTGTGATTGTGTGGAACCCGGATAATTGTGATAAGGAATCTGGAAGCCTAAGTAGGAAGACAATCTTGCCTCAGGTCTGGTTCGGTTTTCATATCTTTTTAATATGTTTTGCACCAATTCTATACAAACACACAAAAGCATCATGATTTGTTTGCACTTTCTCAACCAGAATCTCGAGAAAATAATTGAAGTTTTTTTGGGGCAATTCCGACAACTTTTTGGCTTCAAGTCTGAGGCCATTTATACTAGTGGATTGGGAACTTACAAAATTTTGCCTAGTGAAAGAGGCTTTACTGAGTGGTAAGAATGTGATAAAACCCAAAACTGATTTGATCTTTGTGTAGGTTCGAGTCTTCTCTCATTTCTCTAGTGTCTATCAACCAATAAGATTTCAATTATAAAGCAAGGGATGCTAATGAATAATGGATACTGATGAGTGTTGTTTTACTTGGTGTGCCAATTGCAGGGAATTGGATATCTTGTCTCGGAAACACACGTGTTTTAATCTTCACTCTTGTTCTACAACCCTTGGTTCTCTCTCAAGATTGGTACACAATTGACTCCACATGCCTGGTTATAGCATCCTCTGCTACATCGTGGTGTTTCCATCTTAGGTTTTTCTAAACGTTATCACTTGGCTCTTGCAGGTTCAGTCACTCCCCAGGATGATAATCAAGGATGAAATTGGAGAACAAGTATGTTTCTCATCTAGAACCTTATTCTTGGAAAACTTTTCAGTTTTGATCATTCCATTGTTTCCCCCAAACCAGGTGAAATATTCTCTAAAAGCAGCAAAGTTGGCTCAATCTAATGCTTCTTTGGGAGGATACAGTTCTTCAGCCAGTATGTTACTACTTTAACCAAACTTGTCTGTGTACACTTTATAGTTGATGAATACAATATAGAATTGCGGTTTGTGTTCCAAAGGTTCATCAAAAGAAGCAAGGTCCCTAGCCGAGAATGCCTTCTTTCATCCATCCATCATGTCGGTCAGCTACTTCTCTTATGAACATTGCTTTGCTGTGTACTCGGTTAGTTTCAGTGTCTTTGTTACTGTTACCATGCTAATATTAGCATCTTCGTGTTCTCTGAGTCTGATGTGGATTTGCTCTCTTCCACAGCCGTTTTTCCTGCCCGTGGCCGGACATGTTGTCCTTGCAGCCCTTCGAGAATGGAGAAGATACAAACAAGAGAAGGCAAAGTACTTGACATGGCTAACTAGAAAGAAGACAGCCTAGTTAGGATCCTCCAGCATACTACACATTCTCTGTAACTTCCATGTTATTGATTGCTTTAGCACAAAATTATGGTAACATTAGTTTATTTGAGAAGGGAGCTCTAGAATTCCGGCGCATAATGTTTCAGATTTCTGATTTTCGTCATTGTGTTTGTCTCGAGGCCTCTCACATCCAAAGTGCTGTAAGCAAACAGTGTATGTTTCACCATGTTTAAGATTGCAGATGTCTAACCCAAAAATCTAACCTCATAAAATGAGAACATACAATAAAGAAAACTACTAAGAGAGGGATAAAAAGGAAATTCAGAACAGTTCCTGTAATGACTTCAGCCAAACGTTAAGCTCTTAGCGTTTAGATCCCAAAGCAAGAAGTATCTTCTTCCTCGGACCCTGAAACAAATAAAACACAGTTTATGATAAGAGAGCATAAAATGTTAAACAACGAGCTTAAAAGTAGGTTTATCAGTAGATATTAAATAAAACTAAGAAGATGAATTTCATCCATAATCTGTAGGGTAAGCTGATATTAAAAGTGAGCGATAGTAACTGCCATGTGGCAGTTAAACACGAAGCTTACCATCGGTATGAGCATAGCCTTGAGGTCATCATCTGTCATATGCATTAGAGCATCCATATCAACCTGGGAAAGACAGACAAGAATAAAAATATAAGTATGTGAACGGATGGCATATATAGGAAAAGATACCAACTTGATAATATATATATATATACTTCTTCAACTTGAAAAGCAGTCGAATATTTCTCAAGACCCAAAGATTCCAGAAAGCTATCAACCGATGCAGTAGCCTGAACCAAAAGATGACAAGCTTAGAAAACTGTTTGAAGAGGTATTGCAAGCTATGTGTCCATTTATAGGTTTGCACTGGTCAGACGAATGGTTTCTCCAAGGTAAAAACAACTGATGGAAAAATATATTAGAGGAAAAGTGAATCATATTGCCTGCTGTGATTTCTTCTTAGTAGCGTGATTGGAAGTTTTTCTAGTCTCTGTTTCAGTCGCTACACTCTTCATGCCTGGTCTAGCAGTCTCCACTTTAAATTTTGGTGGGTCGTTGTTTTTCGGTTGCGGAATCATTGTCCCAGAGAGCTTTTCCCGTAAATCACGCACGCCTGAACCAGCTTCTCGCCCACTTTGGGACCCATGTTGTCTCTTCTGGAGCTTGAAACGAAGATCTTTAGGATCGACTCTGCGATCTTAATGAGTCGTGCAACACAGAATCAACAACCAAACATGAATGCTTTTGTTATACTTAATTCCTACTTGAAAGAATAGGTGAGAGAAATAAGCATACTTGAAAGTTGAGGTTTGTCACTATTGAAAAGATCATGCTCCCATTTGTCGTCCTGCCTTTGCCTGAAAGCATGAGATAGAAGAAAAATGTGATATGTAAATAACGATGAAGACTAGAGAACGAGGAGAAAATAAAAACATTTTCTACCATAGAAACATAGTTTCATTACACAAAGATTCAGTTTATCAATTTAAACGCTTTTATTAAATCACCACAAACCCATCACCAAACTGTGCAGGTATTGCAACATCTCTGAATTTAAACTATGCAGGTACTGCAAAGTAGAGAAGCTATACTTGTCAAATTGTCAAAGTCACCTAACCAAAATGGGAACATTAAAGAGTCAAATAATTCCTCTTAAGCTAGCACAAAAGAGCGGATTCCATACTCTAATTGGTGGAGCTAAGTAAGAATGAGCTTGGGCTGCTAAAAGGAAGATCAATGTAACTATCTAATCTATCCACAACACGAAAAGACGCAACATCAAATACCAGCTAAACGCGGTGAAGAATCCTGAAGGAAAGCAAGCTAAATCTGGAAAGAGTTTGAACATAATATGCCGGAGAAAGGGAGATAAATTAGAACCTCTTTCCAGTCACTTGTCGCACGCGAGTAGAGATGTCGTTAGAACCGCCATTGATACGATCCTTAACGACCTTCCTGCTTCCAGAATCAGCCTCCAATTTATCAGCATACATTTGTAATTTTATTTTGGAAGAAAAAAATACAGAAAGTAATCCTAACCCTAACTCAGGAAAACCCAGAACAGCGAAAACGAAAAAGTGCTCCCAATTTCCACAGAGACCCCAATAGAAACCCTAGAATCTATCCAGAAATCAAAGAGAAAAAAGAGCGCTTGATCAGAAACAATCCATTAATGTAAAAACTCTGGATTTTGCACTTGACGCTTATGGCTTCACGAGGATCTACGTTGAGAGTATTCGGAAAATTAACATCCAATCAATTGACGGGTCGGGTCGAGCCGGGTCGAATCAGGATTATGCGATTTTAACCGGTTTAATCCAGCTATCCAAAATACTTTGCTAAATGGGCCTGTCTACGTCCAACGGGCCCAGTGCGCGCAGACTTTTTTTTGAACTGCTACGGAACGGCCCGTTAAGTTTCTCTGACAACGCGGCTAAGTTTCTTTTTAATTTTGTCAACACGCGGGTCGCTTTTTCTTTTCCTTTTTTGTTTGTCGTCTCGTCTGGTTCAATTTTTTAAAACATCTCTTCCTCTTTCCTAATTATTTTTCTTTTCATTTTTCAAATTTGAAAATTCTATTAACTTTTTTTTCCAACATGACTTAAATAAAAAATAGTTAAACAAAAAACGAAATAGACTAGATCTCCTCCACTCCGACAGATACTCGCGCCATCCGGACCAAAGCATCCGCTTTGTGATTCAGAACTCTCGGAATTACCGATAAATGACATATGGAAAAAGATAATCGAAGCCGCTGATACTCCTCCTGATATGGTAAAAACGCTGGCCATGCCTCCAGACGCTCTAGAATCCACATCATAGTCTCGCAATCCGTTGAAATCTCGACTTGATTGATATATCTTGCCTTCATAGATCGAAGTGCCCAAATCACTGCTTCCACCTCCGCATGAAGAGACAAAAGGCTTTGTCTACATCGTTTTGAATCCCCCAATATCCCATCCACCGAATCTGTAAAACAAACCCAACCCAGATATGTGGCTTGGTCATTTGCTTTCCAGGAAGCATCCACATAACATTTATGGCATGTGAAGCCTTGATTAGCTGTGGAGAGATATATCAAATCTGATTTATGCAAGCCTGCAAGTGGCCCATGATGTGGCCCTGGTATGGCAGGCCCTATACGCGCCCCTGCCCATTCCGAAAAGTCGGAATCTGCTCTCTGCAAAATTAGTCTAGGATTTAGGTATTTGTTTGTAAAACAAAAAGCATTCCTAGCTTTCCAGATATGCCACATAATCCATGGAAACATGTGAATTCTATCATACTGTTGAACTCGCCAAAACATATAGTCCAAATTCTTCCAAATCAAACTCCCCAGGAACTCCCCTGCCACTGACGGGATCTCGGTGAGATTGCCCAAACTTGCACTGCTGGCGGACACTCAAATAAGACATGATTTATTGCCTCTACTTCCTCACCACATCTCAAACATTGTGGATCAGTCCCCAATATACGGAGAATCATATTCCTACCCACTACCACACTTCCAGTCATTACTGCCAGATAAAATGCTTAATCTTATTTGGACAATCTAACTTCCACATTGTCTCGAAAAATATATCAAAGGACGGCCTATACCCTTTTTTATTTTCACTATGTAAACCTCCTTCATCCAACTTGTAACCTGACTTAACAGTGTAACTTCCCGTCAGAGTGTAATGCCACCCAAGTAGTCCGACTTTGCCAATTTTGGAACCTCTAAACCCAGAATCAGTTGTGCATCTTTTGAATCAAAAAACTGATGAACTAATGTATGTTTCCACTTTCCTAACCATGTGTCAATAAATTGATCAACCGTCAGATCCGGATAAGGGTACATATGTGTCCACGTTGCCGGTCGCGGAACAATATCCGGGATCCAAGCATCCTGCTAGACACGAACCGTTTTTCCATCTCCAATCTTACATATAATGCCTTTACAGATCAAGTCACGCGCAAATAGCATACTACGCCAACCATATGAAGACCCTACCCTTGGCTTTGCAAATAACAGACTCGAGTTCTTATAGTATTTACCTTTTAAAACTCTTGCTAGTAATGAATTTGGATTAGTTAACAACCTCCATAATTGCTTGGCCAAAAGTGCCGTGTTAAAATCCCCCAAAATTCTAAAACCCAAACCTCCCTCTGATTTCGGTATACACAACTCCGTCCATTTTTTCCAGTGAATACCTCGAGAAGACGCTGGATTAGCCCACCAGAATCCTGTTATTGCTGACTCAATTTTCCTTACCACCGCATAGGGCAGTCTATAACATGGCATCACATATGTTGGCAACGCAGTTAATACAGACTTAATCATGATTTTTTTCCCTCATTTTGATAAAAATCGTGCTGACCAACTATTAATTCTATCATGCAGGTGTTCCCCCACAAAACCAAAAACTTCTTGTTTAGAGCCACTGATATTGTCCGGTAGGCCTAAGTATGTCCCCATACCTCCTACATTCCTAATCCCCAATATTTGTTGTACTATCCCAATAATTTCTCCCGGTACCAACTTACCAAATTGTATAGATGATTTTGCAAAATTTATCTGCTGACCCGATATCAGTCCGTACTCTTTCAGAATCTGTAAAATACGTGCTGCTTCCTGTTTGGATTCCTTACAGAAAAAGAGACTATCATCCGCAAAAAGCAAATGCGATACCGCCGGAATATCTCTAGCTACCCTAATTCTTGATATAAAGTGCTGATGTTCAACTGCCTTTAATTTAGCAATTAAGACCTCATTACAAATAATAAATAAACATGGCAATAAAGGATCACCTTGTCGGAGTCCTCGTTCGGGATAACTCTCCCCCCTGCGTTACCATTTATTAATATTGAGTATCCCACACTTGTTATACACCACATAACACATTTTATCCAGTTCTCATAAAAACCTAGTTTTCGTAACAGATTACTAATAAAATTCCACTCCACTCTATCATAGGCTTTACTCATATCCGTCTTAACAGCCATATACTCTCCCTTAATTGCTGAATTCGTACGTAAGGTGTGTAAAATTTCCTGGGTAATCAATATATTATCAAAAATGACCCGCCCAACAACAAAAGCCGACTGTGTTTCAGATATAATTTTGGGTAATACCCTTTTTAACCTTAAACACAAATTTTTGAAATCAATTTATACCCAATATACAAAGACTAATTGGACGAAATTCACCCATGCAAGTAGGTCTTGAAACCTTCGAAATAAGACAAATGTTGGTCTTATTCAACGCATTGTCAAAATAACCATTCCGCAAAAATTATTAACCATTACCACCAAATCATCTTTCAACAAATCCCAGTAATTTTGATAGAACAACCCCGTCATTCTGACAGGCGCTGGTGCCTTCCCCGGGTCCATCATCAACAATGCAATCTTGGCCTCTAATTCTGTTATGGGCCGCATTAGAAGCTGATTATCCAATTCTAAAATTTTTGACTCAACACCCTCAATTTGTGTAGATATTGACGTCGAACTATTAAACAAATTTGAGAAATATGACGTTGCTTCTCCCAAGATCACAATTTTTGTCGTAACCCAATCATCCCTCTCCGTAATAAGGCCTGTTTTTCAATTGTTTGCTCTTCGTTGTTTAGTGACTGCATGAAAAGCTTCGTGTTTCGTCACCTTCTTTTAACCACTTATTCTTACTTTTCTTCCATATAAGTTTGTTTGAGCTTTGTCATTGCATCAGCTAAAAGTCGGTGATCAACTGTAGAACCCTAATTATACTCCTCCACTATCTGTTTAACCTCCATTAATTTTTTGTTCCCTGACTGGACATTTTTACTTCGCCAATGCGATATTTCTTTCCTGCAAACTCTAATTCCATCTGACACCAAAAGATTTTGGCAAAAGCCACATGCTTTCCACTCTTTCGCCACTACATCTACCAAGCCTAGTAAGCCTACCCATCTTTTGTCAAAATAGAAAGACTTCTTCCTAACTTTCTGCGATGTATCTTTAAAACAACCTAAAATAGGTCGATGATATGATCCTATCATCTCCAAATATTGAATCTCTGACTGAGGAAACAACTCATGCCAATTTCCATTACCTAAAGCTTTAACTAAAACACATCTTATGACCCCATTTCGCCTAACACCTCTCCATGACCATATATTCCCCCTTTTTGGGAATTCTAGTAAACCGTAAATTTGAATCAGATGCCTAAAGTCCACAAAAGAGGAAGGGTGTCTTCGAATTCCCCCTGCTTTTCATGATTTCCAATCAACTCATTAAAATCTCCAGTAATTAACCAAGGACATGATCTGGACTGTCCCATCCGAATTAATCGTTCCAAGACAGACGCTCTTCCAGATCACACCGGATCCCCATATATAGAAGTTATAAAAGATGTAACACCTGAAATATCTAAGGTTATATCTATCATATTTTTATCCTTATATTCAACTTTAATATTATAATTATCTGGATAAAATAACGCCAAACCTCCACTTGTACCCATTGGTTCTACTGTTGTTAAAAATTGAAAGCCTAAGTGTAATTGTATTTTTTCCATAAACAGATAATTCTTTTTTATTTCAGACAAAAACAATAACTCTGGTTTATTTAAACGCTAAATATCTCTCAAATATCCAATTGAAACTTTATTTCCAATGTCTTGACAATTCCAACATAAAAGTTTTAAAAACATTAAAAATTACAAAAACAATAAGAGCCCTAATCTTGCTCCATCAAATTGCTTTCCTTAAGCCTCTGCGACCGTGGAGTCCTCCGTGAAGATTTAGTTCCCATCATAGCCAATTTTTTGATACTTACCCCGAATTGGAGTTGGTGGCTTTTTCAACATCTTATTAGACATTTTGCCTTCCTTTCCCTTCTGTATTCTTGACCCACTTTCTTGACCCACATTCTCCTCCCCCAGATCCTGACGTGAATCTATAGTAGGATCTAAATCCAAAGAGTCTGAAACCTCACCATCCAGCTTCTCAGTGAGTGCTTCAATCAACTTTGCCGAGTCATGAAAAGCCTCCTCTTGCTGGATTAAATCCACTTGATCATCAAATTCTGTTGGCAACACCCTATCTGCCTCCAACTGGTCATATAGGGCCTCATATACATAACTGTCTACTTCACCACCATCCACAGACGATGCCAAATCTAGCACTGTGTCTGCTTTCGAAACAACCCCCTGTAAAAGTGGCCTCCACACTTTCTTCACAGCCAAAATTCTCTCCTCCTCAACACCTCTAGCAACCTGTGTACACATAAGACAAATCACAATCAAATATACACATATGCCCATTAAACATAAACCAATATTAGCAAATACCTTGTCCAGAGCTGCCACAGTAGGAAATTGTGGATTCAAATCCCTATTCCTTTTCCCCAGATCCACTTTATCCTGCATGGCTAAAGCCATATTAATTGCTCTGGGGTTTATTTTCCCTCCCAAAACCGCACCTCTAAAACTGTTGGCTCTATCAGGAGGTCCCAACTTCCTTTTTCCCACTACCCCCGCCACTTTATCATCTACTTTAGCCTTATAGCACACCTCTGCATCATGTGTCATTCGATTACAAAGACGACAGAAACCAACCAACCTTTTATACTCAAACATTATTCTTGACTCTTTTCCTTTCTCAAATTCTAAAATTGAGGAGAAAATCAGTGGTTTAGAGCATGTTATCTCAATTAGTACCTGAACTTTGTTGACTTTAATACCCAATATGGACCCTAATGTTTCAGCCACAAGACGGTAGACTTCCTACACTCTATACTCAAATGGAATCCCCGTTATCCTAATCTATAACCTAATCATACTCGGGTAATCAGCATCCGCCATTTCCTTCCAGGGTGCATAAGATACCATCCACCCATCAAAGTTTATTGACCCGTTTTCTAGGACTTTAGCTAAATCATCATCTGATTTAAACTCAAATTGGAACCTCCCATTTCCTAAGTTTAAGCCACTTACCCTGCCCACTAAATTCCAGAATTGTGGAATCCTAAAAAGAAAGGTATCCACATTCTGGATTTGTGGATTAAGACATCTACCCATTAAGACCTTAGAACTCCTCGCCAAAAGCGCAAAGTTGTATATCTTAGGGATCCTAATTTTCAGAAGCCTAGGGGGAGACTTGACTCCTAAACTCTTCTTATCAACACTCAACTGCGCCATTACTTTCTTATTTAAAATCGAGCCATAACCTATTTGCCAATATAGACTTTGATATAATTGTGTTAGATTCAGGTCACGATGGCACCTCCTTTTAAAGGATAAATTTAGAATTTGAAATCGTTCCCTGATTACTAGTTTGTTATGATAACTAAAATAAGGTCACATAGGCTCCATAAAAATAGGGATAAATGATAGTCAAACCCACACCAATTTCCAAATTGGAAAAAACGTAACTGGAAGTATATTTCCTATTCTTCAATTGCCTAATAGAGTCAAATCTCCTCGAAATTTGACACCAATATTTCAATCTGTTAACCACATTTCTACCATCAACATACCCCATATCTACTGTTATTACCTCCTTATAGAGGCAGATCATAACCCCCCAACATCCATATTTCTCACCATAGAAAAGTTCAATCATTGAGACTAAGTGACATACCTGAGAGCTAGACTTCTCCCCTTCCCATATACTAATCACGCTTTGGCGTCTTCTGGACCACACTTTCCGATTCTCCAGTTGAGATATAACCCTCGCATGAAAAACAGAAAACACACCATCACATAAGAAACACCTGATGACAGAGTACACCATAAGGACCACACGATACAACCAAGGAACATTAGCCATGAAACACACTAAGATCATCAATTTGACAACATTCCTCACACGTAATTCCCCCATTCATTATTATTAAGACACCACCAAAGATTGTTGCAGACGAGTAGCTAAAATGGCCCTCACTCAACTTACCAACCAGATTAAAATCTACCATATTTGTGACACTTGCAACATATCCCTGCCCCACTTCCCCAAACATTTCCCAGAAATTAACTCGTAGATTTAAACCGTGCACCAGCTCCCTAAACTGGAACCTGGAAATCATTAAACCCATATAACCATAGCCCCCCCATATACAACCAAATTCGTGGAATCCTTACAGTAGTGATCTTTTTGGGGTTAATGTTACCAGAGAGCTCAAGCTTCATCCCCCATATCATCATCAAACACCACCCACTGACCAATTGGTCGTAAGACAAACACATACTAAAATCTCTCCCAATTCACTCGGAGTTACCAATCGCCGCAAAGAGCCTAGACTCCTGGACCCCTACATACCTCCAAAAAAATGGGTTCATTCCAAAAGCGATCTCTTTAGAATTAATATTATCAGAAATCTCTCTTTTAGTCCCCCAAATAACCACAGAATGACCAATGGGTCATGCACTAAACATACCCAATTACCATACGCACCAATCACAACATTTCCAACAACCTTAAGTTCTAACTATTTATAGTGTTTGTTTTTATCAATTGAGTAATTTCTATATAATTCATTGTTTTTAAAAAAACTAATTAAATTTAAAATTTAAAGTACAAAAAATTTTAAATATCTTTTTGAATGAAATGATATAAGTATATAACTTGTGCATATTTTTTTCTTTTTCTTTCTGAGTACTAAAATGAATGATTTTACAGATAAAAATGTTGAAATGAATGTAGTATGACAAGTAAACAGTTTTTTTAATATAATATCTATCTTGTAACTTTTAGAAGATCCCTAAAACGAAAAAGTGTTGATTTTTGAAACTCAGAGAGACGTAAGCGAGCCAGCTTTAGAACTTTTTTGGGCTAATTCTCTCCAATTCTTCTATGACTGATCTAATTCTGCTTCGACTCCATTTCTGCTAGGGTTTCTGACGTCTGATTGGGTAACTCCTGCGTTTCATCTTTGTGGGTTTTTCCTTCTTTGTGTGGATCTTTGTTGTTTACTTGTATCGTTCCGTGGGAAGTTGGGACGCGAGGAGTTCAGATTCAGGATCCCAAATGTTGCTTTATTGTTTTCTTTTGTTTCGTTGATTACA
>JAKUCM010007575.1:0-15352 GCA_023374145.1 Lepidium sativum | reverse complement strand
GAGAGAGAGAGAGACAACAACGTCCCAATAATTTAGATAAAACGTCGGAATAAACTCATACGCCTAATGGAACTTTCCCGTTCAACAACAATAAAACATTTCTCATGAAAACACATATTCTCTCAACTAAGGCTCGTAAAACCAACATGTGGCAGCTTCTCGAAAACCTTCACAACATCTTCCAACTAGTATAATAGCGAGATGATGCTTCCTTTAGTTTTGGCGGGTCCCAAATCTATTCCTCCTGACAAAGCTTAGAGACTTACTCTTGAACTTGTTAAGTCTCCAGGTTGCTTGCTCGAGCACCCCACCAAAAGTATCTTTGTTAATCGTTTTTGGAGAACTTGGGATTCCGAGATACTTCCCCAACTTCTTAGAAACCTTAATACTGCTCTCTCTACTTATAAACTCCGATAAAGCTCTATTCACATTACTAGAGATAGAAAAATTTGATTTCTCCAAACAAACGTTTGCCAATGCCTAAGAAAACACTCATGCGCACCTTGTATTATCCGAATTTGATGACTGAAGCTTACACATAGTGAATAAGGTCGACAAAAAAGCAACTATGTTATATATGTGGCTCCCTCTCAAGAGTTTACTCGGTTTATATGCTATGTATGCACCTAGTCGATCAAACAAATAATATGGTCTCCTAATGGAGAGTACACATACATATAGAAAATCAATATCCCTGTTGTCGCCTTCGTAGTGGCTTAAAACCCCTTGTCTTTTCTTTTTCCCATTCCATAGTAGAAGGTCATAGTTAGGCCAGACAAACAGCTCATGATCCAATTGACCCACTATTCAATATACTGCACGACCTGAAAAGTACCATTAGTGAAGTACCAATAAATACGATCATATGGTTTCTCGAGGTCTAACTTCAATAACATCTAACCTCTGTGATTTTTGTTCAGCTCATAATATGAAGTGCTTCTTGTACTTCGTCTACATTGTCTAAGCTTTTTCTTCCGGGATGCGGTACGGTTGATCTGGCCGTATTAGCTTTAGCATAAATAATTTCAATTGGGTCGCCATTGTTTGCATTATAAATTTAAATTGTACATTACAAAGACTAACCAAGCGAAATGTATGATAGTTTCGAATTTCATTACCTTGGCAATCAGATGCAAAAACACGTCAGTAGTCCCTTCTAGAAGTTTTCCCATAGTAAACAAGTCAAAAACAAAATGTGGGACCAAATCACCAACAACGTCCCAACAATTTTGATAAAACATAGGATTAAACCCATACGCCTAATAGAACTTTCCCGTTCAACAACTGTAAAAGATTTCTCAAGAAAACACATATTCTCTCTACTAAGGCTCGTAAAACCAACGTGTGGCAGCTAGTCGAAAACCATCAAAACATCATCCAGCTACTATAAAAGCGAGATGATGCTTCCTTTAGTTTTGGCGGGTCCCAAATCTAATCCTGCCGACAAAGATTAGAGACTTACTCTTGAACCTGTTAAGTCTCCAGGTTGCTTGCTCGAGCACCCCACCAAAAGTATCTTTGTTAATCGTTTTTGGAGAACTTGGGATTCCGAGATACTTCCCCAACTTCTTAGAAACCATAATACTGTTCTCTCTACTTATAAACTCCGATAAAACACTATTCACATTACAAGAGATAGAAAAATTTGATTTCTCCAAGCAAACGTTTTGCCAATGCCTTAGAAAATACTCATGCACACCTTGTATTATCCGAATTTGATGACTGAAGCTTACACATAGTGAATAAGGTCGACAAAAAAAGCAACTATGTGATAGATTTGGCTCCCTCTCAATAGTTTACTCGGTTTATATGCTTTGTCTGCACCTTGTCGATCAATCAAATGATATGGTCTCCTAATGGAGAGTACACATACATATAGACAATCAATATCCCTGTTGTAGCCTTCGTAGTGGCTTAAAACCCCTTGTCTTTTCTTTTCCCCATTCCGTAGTAGAAGGTCATTGTGAGGCCAGACACACAGCTCATGATCCAACTGACCCACGATTCACTATATTGCACGACCTAAAAAGTATCTTTAGTGAAGTCAAAATAAATACGATCATATAGTTTTTCGAGGTAAACTTCAATAACATCTAGCCACTATGATTTTTGTTCACCTCATAATATGAAGTGGTTCATGTACTACGTCAATATTGTCCACACTTTATCTTCCGGGATGCAGCTCGCTTGATCTGGCCATATTAGCTTTAGCATAAACTATTTCAATTGGCTCACCATTGTTTTCATGACAAATTTAAGTTGAACATTAAAAAGACTAACCAAGCGAAATGTATGATGGTTTCGAGTTTCATTACCTTGGCAATCAGAACCTAAAACACGTTAGTAGTCCCTTCTAGAAGCTTTCCCATTGTAAACAAGTCAAAAACAAAATGTGAGACTAAATCACCAACAACGTCCCAATAATTTAGATAAAACGTCGGAATAAACCCATACGCCTAATGGAACTTTCCGGTTCAACAACAATAAAACATTTCTCAAGAAAACACATATTCTCTCAACTAAGGCTCGTAAAACCAACATGTGGCAGCTTCTCGAAAACCTTCACAACATCTTCCAACTAGTATAATAGCGAGATGATGCTTCCTTTAGTTTTGGCGGGTCCCAAATCTAATCCTCCTGACAAAGCTTAGAGACTTACTCTTGAACTTGTTAAGTCTCCAGGTTGCTTGCTCGAGCACCCCACCAAAAGTATCTTTGTTAATCGTTTTTGGAGAACTTGGGATTCCGAGATACTTCCCCAACTTCTTAGAAACCTTAATACTGCTCTCTCTACTTATAAACTCCGATAAAGCTCTATTCACATTACTAGAGATAGAAAAATTTGATTTCTCCAAACAAACGTTTGCCAATGCCTCAGAAAACACTCATGCGCACCTTGTATTATCCGAATTTGATGACTGAAGCTTACACATAGTGAATAAGGTCGACAAAAAAGCAACTATGTTATATATGTGGCTCCCTCTCAAGAGTTTACTCGGTTTATATGCTATGTATGCACCTAGTCGATCAAACAAATAATATGGTCTCCTAATGGAGAGTACACATACATATAGAAAATCAATATCCCTGTTGTCGCCTTCGTAGTGGCTTAAAACCCCTTGTCTTTTCTTTTTCCCATTCCATAGTAGAAGGTCATAGTTAGGCCAGACAAACAGCTCATGATCCAATTGACCCACTATTCAATATACTGCACGACCTGAAAAGTACCATTAGTGAAGTACCAATAAATACGATCATATGGTTTCTCGAGGTCTAACTTCAATAACATCTAACCTCTGTGATTTTTGTTCAGCTCATAATATGAAGTGCTTCTTGTACTTCGTCTACATTGTCTAAGCTTTATCTTCCGGGATGCGGTACGGTTGATCTGGCCGTATTAGCTTTAGCATAAACAATTTCAATTGGGTCGCCATTGTTTGCATTATAAATTTAAATTGTACATTACAAAGACTAACCAAGCGAAATGTATGATAGTTTCGAATTTCATTACCTTGGCAATCAGATGCAAAAACACGTCAGTAGTCCCTTCTAGAAGTTTTCCCATAGTAAACAAGTCAAAAACAAAATGTGGGACCAAATCACCAACAACGTCCCAACAATTTTGATAAAACATAGGATTAAACCCATACGCCTAATAGAACTTTCCCGTTCAACAACTGTAAAAGATTTCTCAAGAAAACACATATTCTCTCTACTAAGGCTCGTAAAACCAACGTGTGGCAGCTAGTCGAAAACCATCAAAACATCATCCAGCTACTATAAAAGCGAGATGATGCTTCCTTTAGTTTTGGCGGGTCCCAAATCTAATCCTGCCGACAAAGATTAGAGACTTACTCTTGAACCTGTTAAGTCTCCAGGTTGCTTGCTCGAGCACCCCACCAAAAGTATCTTTGTTAATCGTTTTTGGAGAACTTGGGATTCCGAGATACTTCCCCAACTTTTTAGAAACCATAATACTGTTCTCTCTACTTATAAACTCCGATAAAACACTATTCACATTACAAGAGATAGAAAAATTTGATTTCTCCAAGCAAACGTTTTGCCAATGCCTCAGAAAATACTCATGCGCACCTTGTATTATCCGAATTTGATGACTGAAGCTTACACATAGTGAATAAGGTCGACAAAAAAAGCAACTATGTGATAGATTTGGCTCCCTCTCAATAGTTTACTCGGTTTATATGCTTTGTCTGCACCTTGTCGATCAATCAAATGATATGGTCTCCTAATGGAGAGTACACATACATATAGACAATCAATATCCCTGTTGTAGCCTTCGTAGTGGCTTAAAACCCCTTGTCTTTTCTTTTCCCCATTCCGTAGTAGAAGGTCATTGTGAGGCCAGACACATAGCTCATGATCCAACTGACCCACGATTCACTATATTGCACGACCTAAAAAGTATCTTTAGTGAAGTCAAAATAAATACGATCATATAGTTTTTCGAGGTAAACTTCAATAACATCTAACCTCTGTGATTTTTGTTCAGCTCATAATATGAAGTGCTTCTTGTACTTCGTCTACATTGTCTAAGCTTTATCTTCCGGGATGCGGTACGGTTGATCTGGCCGTATTAGCTTTAGCATAAACAATTTCAATTGGGTCGCCATTGTTTGCATTATAAATTTAAATTGTACATTACAAAGACTAACCAAGCGAAATGTATGATAGTTTCGAATTTCATTACCTTGGCAATCAGATGCAAAAACACGTCAGTAGTCCCTTCTAGAAGTTTTCCCATAGTAAACAAGTCAAAAACAAAATGTGGGACCAAATCACCAACAACGTCCCAACAATTTTGATAAAACATAGGATTAAACCCATACGCCTAATAGAACTTTCCCGTTCAACAACTGTAAAAGATTTCTCAAGAAAACACATATTCTCTCTACTAAGGCTCGTAAAACCAACGTGTGGCAGCTAGTCGAAAACCATCAAAACATCATCCAGCTACTATAAAAGCGAGATGATGCTTCCTTTAGTTTTGGCGGGTCCCAAATCTAATCCTGCCGACAAAGATTAGAGACTTACTCTTGAACCTGTTAAGTCTCCAGGTTGCTTGCTCGAGCACCCCACCAAAAGTATCTTTGTTAATCGTTTTTGGAGAACTTGGGATTCCGAGATACTTCCCCAACTTCTTAGAAACCATAATACTGTTCTCTCTACTTATAAACTCCGATAAAACACTATTCACATTACAAGAGATAGAAAAATTTGATTTCTCCAAGCAAACGTTTTGCCAATGCCTTAGAAAATACTCATGCACACCTTGTATTATCCGAATTTGATGACTGAAGCTTACACATAGTGAATAAGGTCGACAAAAAAAGCAACTATGTGATAGATTTGGCTCCCTCTCAATAGTTTACTCGGTTTATATGCTTTGTCTGCACCTTGTCGATCAATCAAATGATATGGTCTCCTAATGGAGAGTACACATACATATAGACAATCAATATCCCTGTTGTAGCCTTCGTAGTGGCTTAAAACCCCTTGTCTTTTCTTTTCCCCATTCCGTAGTAGAAGGTCATTGTGAGGCCAGACACACAGCTCATGATCCAACTGACCCACGATTCACTATATTGCACGACCTAAAAAGTATCTTTAGTGAAGTCAAAATAAATACGATCATATAGTTTTTCGAGGTAAACTTCAATAACATCTAGCCACTATGATTTTTGTTCACCTCATAATATGAAGTGGTTCATGTACTACGTCAATATTGTCCACACTTTATCTTCCGGGATGCAGCTCGCTTGATCTGGCCATATTAGCTTTAGCATAAACTATTTCAATTGGCTCACCATTGTTTTCATGACAAATTTAAGTTGAACATTAAAAAGACTAACCAAGCGAAATGTATGATGGTTTCGAGTTTCATTACCTTGGCAATCAGAACCTAAAACACGTTAGTAGTCCCTTCTAGAAGCTTTCCCATTGTAAACAAGTCAAAAACAAAATGTGAGACTAAATCACCAACAACGTCCCAATAATTTAGATAAAACGTCGGAATAAACCCATACGCCTAATGGAACTTTCCGGTTCAACAACAATAAAACATTTCTCAAGAAAACACATATTCTCTCAACTAAGGCTCGTAAAACCAACATGTGGCAGCTTCTCGAAAACCTTCACAACATCTTCCAACTAGTATAATAGCGAGATGATGCTTCCTTTAGTTTTGGCGGGTCCCAAATCTAATCCTCCTGACAAAGCTTAGAGACTTACTCTTGAACTTGTTAAGTCTCCAGGTTGCTTGCTCGAGCACCCCACCAAAAGTATCTTTGTTAATCGTTTTTGGAGAACTTGGGATTCCGAGATACTTCCCCAACTTCTTAGAAACCTTAATACTGCTCTCTCTACTTATAAACTCCAATAAAGCTCTATTCACATTACTAGAGATAGAAAAATTTGATTTCTCCAAACAAACGTTTGCCAATGCCTCAGAAAACACTCATGCGCACCTTGTATTATCCGAATTTGATGACTGAAGCTTACACATAGTGAATAAGGTCGACAAAAAAGCAACTATGTTATATATGTGGCTCCCTCTCAAGAGTTTACTCGGTTTATATGCTATGTATGCACCTAGTCGATCAAACAAATAATATGGTCTCCTAATGGAGAGTACACATACATATAGAAAATCAATATCCCTGTTGTCGCCTTCGTAGTGGCTTAAAACCCCTTGTCTTTTCTTTTTCCCATTCCATAGTAGAAGGTCATAGTTAGGCCAGACAAACAGCTCATGATCCAATTGACCCACTATTCAATATACTGCACGACCTGAAAAGTACCATTAGTGAAGTACCAATAAATACGATCATATGGTTTCTCGAGGTCTAACTTCAATAACATCTAACCTCTGTGATTTTTGTTCAGCTCATAATATGAAGTGCTTCTTGTACTTCGTCTACATTGTCTAAGCTTTATCTTCCGGGATGCGGTACGGTTGATCTGGCCGTATTAGCTTTAGCATAAACAATTTCAATTGGGTCGCCATTGTTTGCATTATAAATTTAAATTGTACATTACAAAGACTAACCAAGCGAAATGTATGATAGTTTCGAATTTCATTACCTTGGCAATCAGATGCAAAAACACGTCAGTAGTCCCTTCTAGAAGTTTTCCCATAGTAAACAAGTCAAAAACAAAATGTGGGACCAAATCACCAACAACGTCCCAACAATTTTGATAAAACATAGGATTAAACCCATACGCCTAATAGAACTTTCCCGTTCAACAACTGTAAAAGATTTCTCAAGAAAACACATATTCTCTCTACTAAGGCTCGTAAAACCAACGTGTGGCAGCTAGTCGAAAACCATCAAAACATCATCCAGCTACTATAAAAGTGAGATGATGCTTCCTTTAGTTTTGGCGGGTCCCAAATCTAATCCTGCCGACAAAGATTAGAGACTTACTCTTGAACCTGTTAAGTCTCCAGGTTGCTTGCTCGAGCACCCCACCAAAAGTATCTTTGTTAATCGTTTTTGGAGAACTTGGGATTCCGAGATACTTCCCCAACTTTTTAGAAACCATAATACTGTTCTCTCTACTTATAAACTCCGATAAAACACTATTCACATTACAAGAGATAGAAAAATTTGATTTCTCCAAGCAAACGTTTTGCCAATGCCTCAGAAAATACTCATGCGCACCTTGTATTATCCGAATTTGATGACTGAAGCTTACACATAGTGAATAAGGTCGACAAAAAAAGCAACTATGTGATAGATTTGGCTCCCTCTCAATAGTTTACTCGGTTTATATGCTTTGTCTGCACCTTGTCGATCAATCAAATGATATGGTCTCCTAATGGAGAGTACACATACATATAGACAATCAATATCCCTGTTGTAGCCTTCGTAGTGGCTTAAAACCCCTTGTCTTTTCTTTTCCCCATTCCGTAGTAGAAGGTCATTGTGAGGCCAGACACACAGCTCATGATCCAACTGACCCACGATTCACTATATTGCACGACCTAAAAAGTATCTTTAGTGAAGTCAAAATAAATACGATCATATAGTTTTTCGAGGTAAACTTCAATAACATCTAACCTCTGTGATTTTTGTTCAGCTCATAATATGAAGTGCTTCTTGTACTTCGTCTACATTGTCTAAGCTTTATCTTCCGGGATGCGGTACGGTTGATCTGGCCGTATTAGCTTTAGCATAAACAATTTCAATTGGGTCGCCATTGTTTGCATTATAAATTTAAATTGTACATTACAAAGACTAACCAAGCGAAATGTATGATAGTTTCGAATTTCATTACCTTGGCAATCAGATGCAAAAACACGTCAGTAGTCCCTTCTAGAAGTTTTCCCATAGTAAACAAGTCAAAAACAAAATGTGGGACCAAATCACCAACAACGTCCCAACAATTTTGATAAAACATAGGATTAAACCCATACGCCTAATAGAACTTTCCCGTTCAACAACTGTAAAAGATTTCTCAAGAAAACACATATTCTCTCTACTAAGGCTCGTAAAACCAACGTGTGGCAGCTAGTCGAAAACCATCAAAACATCATCCAGCTACTATAAAAGCGAGATGATGCTTCCTTTAGTTTTGGCGGGTCCCAAATCTAATCCTGCCGACAAAGATTAGAGACTTACTCTTGAACCTGTTAAGTCTCCAGGTTGCTTGCTCGAGCACCCCACCAAAAGTATCTTTGTTAATCGTTTTTGGAGAACTTGGGATTCCGAGATACTTCCCCAACTTCTTAGAAACCATAATACTGTTCTCTCTACTTATAAACTCCGATAAAACACTATTCACATTACAAGAGATAGAAAAATTTGATTTCTCCAAGCAAACGTTTTGCCAATGCCTTAGAAAATACTCATGCACACCTTGTATTATCCGAATTTGATGACTGAAGCTTACACATAGTGAATAAGGTCGACAAAAAAAGCAACTATGTGATAGATTTGGCTCCCTCTCAATAGTTTACTCGGTTTATATGCTTTGTCTGCACCTTGTCGATCAATCAAATGATATGGTCTCCTAATGGAGAGTACACATACATATAGAAAATCAATATCCCTGTTGTCGCCTTCGTAGTGGCTTAAAACCCCTTGTCTTTTCTTTTTCCCATTCCATAGTAGAAGGTCATAGTTAGGCCAGACAAACAGCTCATGATCCAATTGACCCACTATTCAATATACTGCACGACCTGAAAAGTACCATTAGTGAAGTACCAATAAATACGATCATATGGTTTCTCGAGGTCTAACTTCAATAACATCTAACCTCTGTGATTTTTGTTCAGCTCATAATATGAAGTGCTTCTTGTACTTCGTCTACATTGTCTAAGCTTTATCTTCCGGGATGCGGTACGGTTGATCTGGCCGTATTAGCTTTAGCATAAACAATTTCAATTGGGTCGCCATTGTTTGCATTATAAATTTAAATTGTACATTACAAAGACTAACCAAGCGAAATGTATGATAGTTTCGAATTTCATTACCTTGGCAATCAGATGCAAAAACACGTCAGTAGTCCCTTCTAGAAGTTTTCCCATAGTAAACAAGTCAAAAACAAAATGTGGGACCAAATCACCAACAACGTCCCAACAATTTTGATAAAACATAGGATTAAACCCATACGCCTAATAGAACTTTCCCGTTCAACAACTGTAAAAGATTTCTCAAGAAAACACATATTCTCTCTACTAAGGCTCGTAAAACCAACGTGTGGCAGCTAGTCGAAAACCATCAAAACATCATCCAGCTACTATAAAAGCGAGATGATGCTTCCTTTAGTTTTGGCGGGTCCCAAATCTAATCCTGCCGACAAAGATTAGAGACTTACTCTTGAACCTGTTAAGTCTCCAGGTTGCTTGCTCGAGCACCCCACCAAAAGTATCTTTGTTAATCGTTTTTGGAGAACTTGGGATTCCGAGATACTTCCCCAACTTCTTAGAAACCATAATACTGTTCTCTCTACTTATAAACTCCGATAAAACACTATTCACATTACAAGAGATAGAAAAATTTGATTTCTCCAAGCAAACGTTTTGCCAATGCCTCAGAAAATACTCATGCGCACCTTGTATTATCCGAATTTGATGACTGAAGCTTACACATAGTGAATAAGGTCGACAAAAAAAGCAACTATGTGATAGATTTGGCTCCCTCTCAATAGTTTACTCGGTTTATATGCTTTGTCTGCACCTTGTCGATCAATCAAATGATATGGTCTCCTAATGGAGAGTACACATACATATAGACAATCAATATCCCTGTTGTAGCCTTCGTAGTGGCTTAAAACCCCTTGTCTTTTCTTTTCCCCATTCCGTAGTAGAAGGTCATTGTGAGGCCAGACACACAGCTCATGATCCAACTGACCCACGATTCACTATATTGCACGACCTAAAAAGTATCTTTAGTGAAGTCAAAATAAATACGATCATATAGTTTTTCGAGGTAAACTTCAATAACATCTAGCCACTATGATTTTTGTTCACCTCATAATATGAAGTGGTTCATGTACTACGTCAATATTGTCCACACTTTATCTTCCGGGATGCAGCTCGCTTGATCTGGCCATATTAGCTTTAGCATAAACTATTTCAATTGGCTCACCATTGTTTTCATGACAAATTTAAGTTGAACATTAAAAAGACTAACCAAGCGAAATGTATGATGGTTTCGAGTTTCATTACCTTGGCAATCAGAACCTATAACACGTCAGTAGTCCCTTCTAGAAGCTTTTTCATTGTAAACAAGTCAAAAACAAAATGTGAGACTAAATCACCAACAACGTCCCAATAATTTAGATAAAACGTCGGAATAAACCCATACGCCTAATGGAACTTTCCAGTTCAACAACAATAAAACATTTCTCAAGAAAACACATATTCTCTCAACTAAGGCTCGTAAAACCAACATGTGGCAGCTTCTCGAAAACCTTCACAACATCTTCCAACTAGTATAATAGCGAGATGATGCTTCCTTTAGTTTTGGCGGGTCCCAAATCTAATCCTCCTGACAAAGCTTAGAGACTTACTCTTGAACTTGTTAAGTCTCCAGGTTGCTTGCTCGAGCACCCCACCAAAAGTATCTTTGTTAATCGTTTTTGGAGAACTTGGGATTCCGAGATACTTCCCCAACTTCTTAGAAACCTTAATACTGCTCTCTCTACTTATAAACTCCGATAAAGCTCTATTCACATTACTAGAGATAGAAAAATTTGATTTCTCCAAACAAACGTTTGCCAATGCCTCAGAAAACACTCATGCGCACCTTGTATTATCCGAATTTGATGACTGAAGCTTACACATAGTGAATAAGGTCGACAAAAAAGCAACTATGTTATATATGTGGCTCCCTCTCAAGAGTTTACTCGGTTTATATGCTATGTATGCACCTAGTCGATCAAACAAATAATATGGTCTCCTAATGGAGAGTACACATACATATAGAAAATCAATATCCCTGTTGTCGCCTTCGTAGTGGCTAAGAACCCCTTGTCTTTTCTTTTTCCCATTCCATAGTAGAAGGTCATAGTTAGGCCAGACAAACAGCTCATGATCCAATTGACCCACTATTCAATATACTGCACGACCTGAAAAGTACCATTAGTGAAGTACCAATAAATACGATCATATGGTTTCTCGAGGTCTAACTTCAATAACATCTAACCTCTGTGATTTTTGTTCAGCTCATAATATGAAGTGCTTCTTGTACTTCGTCTACATTGTCTAAGCTTTATCTTCCGGGATGCGGTACGGTTGATCTGGCCGTATTAGCTTTAGCATAAACAATTTCAATTGGGTCGCCATTGTTTGCATTATAAATTTAAATTGTACATTACAAAGACTAACCAAGCGAAATGTATGATAGTTTCGAATTTCATTACCTTGGCAATCAGATGCAAAAACACGTCAGTAGTCCCTTCTAGAAGTTTTCCCATAGTAAACAAGTCAAAAACAAAATGTGGGACCAAATCACCAACAACGTCCCAACAATTTTGATAAAACATAGGATTAAACCCATACGCCTAATAGAACTTTCCCGTTCAACAACTGTAAAAGATTTCTCAAGAAAACACATATTCTCTCTACTAAGGCTCGTAAAACCAACGTGTGGCAGCTAGTCGAAAACCATCAAAACATCATCCAGCTACTATAAAAGCGAGATGATGCTTCCTTTAGTTTTGGCGGGTCCCAAATCTAATCCTGCCGACAAAGATTAGAGACTTACTCTTGAACCTGTTAAGTCTCCAGGTTGCTTGCTCGAGCACCCCACCAAAAGTATCTTTGTTAATCGTTTTTGGAGAACTTGGGATTCCGAGATACTTCCCCAACTTCTTAGAAACCATAATACTGTTCTCTCTACTTATAAACTCCGATAAAACACTATTCACATTACAAGAGATAGAAAAATTTGATTTCTCCAAGCAAACGTTTTGCCAATGCCTCAGAAAATACTCATGCGCACCTTGTATTATCCGAATTTGATGACTGAAGCTTACACATAGTGAATAAGGTCGACAAAAAAAGCAACTATGTGATAGATTTGGCTCCCTCTCAATAGTTTACTCGGTTTATATGCTTTGTCTGCACCTTGTCGATCAATCAAATGATATGGTCTCCTAATGGAGAGTACACATACATATAGACAATCAATATCCCTGTTGTAGCCTTCGTAGTGGCTTAAAACCCCTTGTCTTTTCTTTTCCCCATTCCGTAGTAGAAGGTCATTGTGAGGCCAGACACACAGCTCATGATCCAACTGACCCACGATTCACTATATTGCACGACCTAAAAAGTATCTTTAGTGAAGTCAAAATAAATACGATCATATAGTTTTTCGAGGTAAACTTCAATAACATCTAGCCACTATGATTTTTGTTCACCTCATAATATGAAGTGGTTCATGTACTACGTCAATATTGTCCACACTTTATCTTCCGGGATGCAGCTCGCTTGATCTGGCCATATTAGCTTTAGCATAAACTATTTCAATTGGCTCACCATTGTTTTCATGACAAATTTAAGTTGAACATTAAAAAGACTAACCAAGCGAAATGTATGATGGTTTCGAGTTTCATTACCTTGGCAATCAGAACCTAAAACACGTTAGTAGTCCCTTCTAGAAGCTTTCCCATTGTAAACAAGTCAAAAACAAAATGTGAGACTAAATCACCAACAACGTCCCAATAATTTAGATAAAACGTCGGAATAAACCCATACGCCTAATGGAACTTTCCGGTTCAACAACAATAAAACATTTCTCAAGAAAACACATATTCTCTCAACTAAGGCTCGTAAAACCAACATGTGGCAGCTTCTCGAAAACCTTCACAACATCTTCCAACTAGTATAATAGCGAGATGATGCTTCCTTTAGTTTTGGCGGGTCCCAAATCTAATCCTCCTGACAAAGCTTAGAGACTTACTCTTGAACTTGTTAAGTCTCCAGGTTGCTTGCTCGAGCACCCCACCAAAAGTATCTTTGTTAATCGTTTTTGGAGAACTTGGGATTCCGAGATACTTCCCCAACTTCTTAGAAACCTTAATACTGCTCTCTCTACTTATAAACTCCAATAAAGCTCTATTCACATTACTAGAGATAGAAAAATTTGATTTCTCCAAACAAACGTTTGCCAATGCCTCAGAAAACACTCATGCGCACCTTGTATTATCCGAATTTGATGACTGAAGCTTACACATAGTGAATAAGGTCGACAAAAAAGCAACTATGTTATATATGTGGCTCCCTCTCAAGAGTTTACTCGGTTTATATGCTATGTATGCACCTAGTCGATCAAACAAATAATATGGTCTCCTAATGGAGAGTACACATACATATAGAAAATCAATATCCCTGTTGTCGCCTTCGTAGTGGCTTAAAACCCCTTGTCTTTTCTTTTTCCCATTCCATAGTAGAAGGTCATAGTTAGGCCAGACAAACAGCTCATGATCCAATTGACCCACTATTCAATATACTGCACGACCTGAAAAGTACCATTAGTGAAGTACCAATAAATACGATCATATGGTTTCTCGAGGTCTAACTTCAATAACATCTAACCTCTGTGATTTTTGTTCAGCTCATAATATGAAGTGCTTCTTGTACTTCGTCTACATTGTCTAAGCTTTATCTTCCGGGATGCGGTACGGTTGATCTGGCCGTATTAGCTTTAGCATAAACAATTTCAATTGGGTCGCCATTGTTTGCATTATAAATTTAAATTGTACATTACAAAGACTAACCAAGCGAAATGTATGATAGTTTCGAATTTCATTACCTTGGCAATCAGATGCAAAAACACGTCAGTAGTCCCTTCTAGAAGTTTTCCCATAGTAAACAAGTCAAAAACAAAATGTGGGACCAAATCACCAACAACGTCCCAACAATTTTGATAAAACATAGGATTAAACCCATACGCCTAATAGAACTTTCCCGTTCAACAACTGTAAAAGATTTCTCAAGAAAACACATATTCTCTCTACTAAGGCTCGTAAAACCAACGTGTGGCAGCTAGTCGAAAACCATCAAAACATCATCCAGCTACTATAAAAGCGAGATGATGCTTCCTTTAGTTTTGGCGGGTCCCAAATCTAATCCTGCCGACAAAGATTAGAGACTTACTCTTGAACCTGTTAAGTCTCCAGGTTGCTTGCTCGAGCACCCCCACCAAAAGTATCTTTGTTAATCGTTTTTGGAGAACTTGGGATTCCGAGATACTTCCCCAACTTCTTAGAAACCATAATACTGTTCTCTCTACTTATAAACTCCGATAAAACACTATTCACATTACAAGAGATAGAAAAATTTGATTTCTCCCAAGCAAACGTTTTGCCAATGCCTCAGAAAATACTCATGCGCACCTTGTATTATCCGAATTTGATGACTGAAGCTTACACATAGTGAATAAGGTCGACAAAAAAAGCAACTATGTGATAGATTTGGCTCCCTCTCAATAGTTTACTCGGTTTATATGCTTTGTCTGCACCTTGTCGATCAATCAAATGATATGGTCTCCTAATGGAGAGTACACATACATCTCTCTAATCAATATCCCTGTTGTAGCCTTCGTAGTGGCTTAAAACCCCTTGTCTTTTCTTTTCCCCATTCCGTAGTAGAAGGTCATTGTGAGGCCAGACACACAGCTCATGATCCAACTGACCCACGATTCACTATATTGCACGACCTAAAAAGTATCTTTAGTGAAGTCAAAATAAATACGATCATATAGTTTTTCGAGGTAAACTTCAATAACATCTAGCCACTATGATTTTTGTTCACCTCATAATATGAAGTGGTTCATGTACTACGTCAATATTGTCCACACTTTATCTTCTCTCTCTCTCTCTC